>JAQFXT010001523.1:0-17092 GCA_034683725.1 Strigamia crassipes | reverse complement strand
GTTTTACAATAAAATGCATGTTGTGTAAATAATGTGTCCCGTTTTACAATAAAATGCATTTTGTGTAAATAATGTGTACTGTTTTACAAACAAAATGCATTTTGGGTGAACAAAATGTTGATTTACAAAAAAATGCATTTTTGTTGTGACAAAAAGTCCCATTTGAAACAGAAATGCATTTTGTTTAACAAAATGTCCTGTTTTGCACAAAAAAATGCATCTTATGTGACAAAAATGTCCGTTTTATACAAAAAATGCATTTTTTGCAACATAGATGTCCTGTTTTACATCAAAAATGCCTTTTAGGTGCACAAAACTACTTCTTTTCCAAAAAAAAAAAATTAATTTTTACGCACTTCCATGTTAATTGTAACAATTCTAATAATTCTCAAGTGCATAACGTGCAAACATCTAAAAAAAAAAAAAAAAAATGAAATAAAAAAACACGTTTATTCCAAACGGAACAAACAATAACCAGTAAGTTAATTCTTACCGCAGTTGTTTGCTTATCAGGACAAGACGGCGCGTTCAAAAAACTCAAACCCGAAGGAGTAATAGGCCCGCAGATCGGAGGCACGAACCCCACTACGTGTCCGACACCAGCTCGCCGTCGACATCGCACCACATTCACGCAAGAACAGTTAGCCGAATTAGAAGCCGCTTTCACCAAGTCTCATTACCCGGACATATATTGTCGCGAGGAACTTGCCCGCACTACAAAACTTAACGAAGCCAGAATCCAGGTCTGTCACTTATTCGTTTTAAATTTCTAAAAAACAAAATTTACCGCACAACGTGTGAATAAACTCAAAAAAAAATATATATTTCTATGTGTAATGTGGATTTGATTTGATTGTTTATCCGTCACTGGGCATCAAATCCTTTCTTTTCGACAGAGAATTGGAATTTATACCTGTTAACTTCTTTTGGCTCAATTGAATTGGAAAAATCCAAACAGTCAATAAGGCTGCAACGTGCTGCGCTTTCCTAACAACTTGAATGAAATTTGCTAGTATCAAGAGACTAGCCGGTGGTCAACCTGTGGCCACAATAGCTTGTAGTAAATGATAAAATGCCAAAACATTCGGTTTTTTTTTTATCTTTCCAAAAAAAAAATTAAAAAAAAATATGAAAAATAAATAAATAAATTCTATTTTTTTTTCTGTTTATTAATTTTTGGATAATGTAATGAAATATTCATTTAGAGGTTTATTTTTTACCGTTATTTATGGTTAGCGACGTCGTTTAGTCGCTCGACACGTGGAAAGAGCAAGTGGTTCTTCTAAAATACTAATTAAATCAGAGCTCGGTGTTATATGGCAATTTTAAACTTGTGGTTGTTTTTTATTTTTTATTTTTTATTTTTTATTTTTCTTCTTTAGAGTTTATTAAAAACTGTTACTTGCAGCAGAAAAGCCACAAGCATGTTTTCTCGAAATATTACATAGCTTTGCTATTTTTTTTTCTCTCATATTTTGATGGCAACTGCAGGTTTCTAGAAGAGTGAATTAGCGCGTATGAATGTTCATCTGTGTGTGAATTGTGAACCGCATATGAAATGCAGGCGGGATCGAAATTTCCTATAAACAGTAATTTGCTTCACTGCAGTAATATCTTACGGTGCAGCACAAATGCTTTACTATAAAATATATATTTAATGCACAGATAATATTTATTTAAATAAAAATATAAGGGCACAATCTAGGAGAATAAATATGGGGCAGCAAACGCAAATAGAAAGGCTTCACTGCAAAGTTTGTACATTAAATGTCATTGAAAAAAGAAACGGGGAAATACAGAAAATTAGGGGCAGCGAGATCACGTAGCTTCACTGCTAAGTCTGTACTGAAAAAAATGATAAGCGTAGGAATTTGCAATGATTCTACGTTTAGTTGTTTAAACCGTACAAGCAAACAAAAATAGAGCGGCTTCACTGCAAAGCAAATAAGGGGCAGCAAGCGCACGTAGAATAGCTTCCCCGCAAAGCTTGTACTGCAAAAATTATAAGCATATAGGAATTTGCAGTAAATTTGTGTTTATAAATATTTATTAAAAAATTAGAATTTTTTAAAATATGGCGTTGAAAAAAATAAAAGTAGGATCAAAATAAATCTACATGTTTGGGATGTTTGATGTGTTTTACAATTAATTTGCGTGTCGTTTTGAAATTTTTTTTTGTAAATTTGAAACATTATTTGGACATTGAGACTCGAGTTTGTTTTAAGAGAAGAGCAAAGCCGGCGCCGCGTTGGCGTCACCATCATTTTTTCATCAGCAATTTTCTTTCGAAGGAAAAAGCAGTTTGTCCTCGTTTTTCACGCAGCACTGCCACATCTGTATAAACAAGATTCGCGTTTTCCAATTTGTGTCTAATTTCTCGGATTAGAGGTTGAGTGTGGCGATAAAAGATTGCATTAGGTTATGCCAGCAGGCGGGAGCGCGAAGAAAACATGAATGAAACAAGTAAAAAGAAAGAAAAATGAAATTTTTTAATTTATAAAAGAAAAAACTATTACAAATTACAACAGTCGGTATTTTATTTCAACTGAAATCTGCAATAAAGTTTTGTTTAAGTGGATAGCAATTAAAATTTAAACCATTTGCAACTAGAAACAGCAAAATTCGTTTTAATTTGTATTTTGGCATTATTTTTATGTGTTGAAAATGCACTGAAAATGTTTTGGTCTGAATTTTATTTTTGAGTCATAAATTATATTCAAGTTCTGAGGAGGAAACAGTTGCCGCTTTGATCAGAAACACTCCATTCCTTCTTCATTATACATGCCTGCATTTTAAAATACCTTAGCTTCCTCTCTCGCTTTCTCTCTCTTTCTCTCTCCTCCTCTCTCTCTCTCTCTCTCCTAAAAGAAAGCGCAGCGATTCGCCGAAACGTGGTGCATATTTGAAAGCATGAAAATTTAAGGAGAACTATCGCGTTTTTACCATTTTCAACAAATACGCACTAATAATAACATTCAGGACTTAAAGAAAAATAAAAAAAAAAGCTATTCATTTGATTGTACATTTTGGTAACGTAATATTACAAAAAAAAAAAAAAAAATTTTTTTTTAAAAAAATCGATTGAAGATTTTAAACATTTTCTTCCATTTTCAGTAAATTGTAAATACTCGCTGACTTGATGGGCATTTGAGGAAGGTTTGCCCCGTGCAGATCAAGTTTCAAATTTGTTTACCCAGCTGACCTCTTTCATTTCATCCAGTTTTAGATTTTTCTTTTTCAAATGATTCAACGCAGATATGATTTTAATTGAATTCTTTTTTTGTTAAACGTGCAAAATTGGTATATCTAATTTACAAAACAAATAAATCGTCCGTATCTAATTTATAAACGCACAAATCGGTGTATATCTAATTTTTGAACGCGTATAAATTGGTGCGTCATCTAATTTTTGCGCCCAAAAATTGCGTTATCTTAAATGGTAATCGTTGCTGAGAAATGCGACGAGCTGCAGCGTGCCATTGCACATTTATTATGTTGATCAGCTTGTTCGAATCTCGGCAGTTTTCATTCGGGTCAAATGTGAAGAAGAAGCGTGTAATAACTTTAAGATTACTCTCGCAGAAAAATTGTGGTCCAGAGCGAAATTCAATTGGAATGCGAGAAATTAGCGGATTGTGAGCAAAAATGGGATAGTAGCTGGAGGAATATTGTCAATTTCAATATGGAGATTGGGGCGTGCGCGTTTGGTTCGAATATTATTCATGAGCCAAGGAATAAAATTAGATTTGAAAATGCTGAAAGCCCCTGTTGTCTTTTGGCTTTCACATAATGGCGTCGGGCCGAGATAGAGAGAGAGAAAGAGAGAGATAGAGAGATAGAGAGAGAGAGAGAAAGAGACGGAGAGGGCGGGCCGCGTTGTGCGCGCATGCTCTCTCATCTTCTGAAAAGGCACGAGCACCGTGCTGTTCATTAGGGGGCCTGTCACTTTTCATTATTGGAACCCTTCCCTAGTGATTGGTTAATGTTTGATCTAAAATGCATCCCTTCGCCGAGCAAGGCCCAGGTTAGTCAGCGAGGGAGTTGCCGATGCTGAGCGCGTCGTCTTCCTCCTCCTCCTCCTCCTCCTCCTCCTCCTCCACCTTCCTCCTCCTCCTCCTCGTCCTTCTCCTCATCCACTCTTCCCCCTCGGAGAACATTGTACTCGTTCCCCATACTAGAGAGTGGAACGAGCACCATGTAGCTGTACGCGCGCCTACTCGAGCATGTGATATAATTGGGTGCCGAAATGGCTGACAACACTCGCTGATGAACCTCTGATGCAGGCTCCCCTCATCTGTGTCCTCCAGTTCCATTCCGTTGAAGCAAATGTTTTTACACGTATTTCATATAAAATACAAAAATAGAAAATATGCAATTAAATAAACGAGTGAAAGTAAAATTTAAGAATTATCAGAAGATATACAAATATTAAAAATTAAAAATTAAAATAGATTGGGAAGTGCCGTTTGCAGTAATTTAAAAAACTCGATTTTATTTTGGTATTTATATTACAATTTTATTATTATTATTATTATTTTATTATTATTTAATTTTGTTATTTAATTTTATTATTTTTATTATTATTTAATTTTTTTTTATTTTTATTATTATTTAATTTTTTTTTATTTTTATTAATTATTTAATTTTTTTTTATTTTTATTATTATTTAATTTTGTTTTTTTTATTATTTTTTTTATTATTATTTTGTTTTATTGTTATATTTTTTTACTATTATTTTTTTTTGTAAGAAAGCTGACGTTGCATTTTGAGCACATGGGTGGCGAGCTCGGCGCATGACCAAGTGGCTGGATTTGCAAGCTGTTGCCGACACCTTCCATGCAAATCTGTGCAGACTTTTCACACTGTCACGTCTTGATATTGGCTAGCTATCCAAAACAAAACAACAACAAAAAAAAAAACATGTAAATTAACCATTGTGTAATCTTATACCAAATAAACAGAGATAAAAATTAACCAAAAGCAAAATTATGTTGAAATTCGTCAGTTAGGTGCAAAACACTTGCAAAACACAAAAACCAGACGACTAACGCTATAAAGTGCGAAAAACACAAATTGTCAGCCATACGGGTGTACCGTAATCTGTTCTCCCAACAATTTTTCAATTTTTTTATTTTTCTGTTTATCTATTTTTCAATTTTTCAATTTTTCTATTTATTTTGAGTTGTCGTGAAATGAAGTCATTAAATTACGAATGATGACTAATAAAACGCAGAGGCGGGAGCATTTTCCCTTCCCTTTCCCCTAGTTGTTGCCTCTAACTCTATCAAATTCTCATTTGTCTAGCTTGTGAATCGAGCAGAGGGGTGGCGAACATCAGGTGGAGGGGACGCGGCCGCATTCATATGGAGATGAAAAGATCAGAATCGAGTGGGCAAATGATTGGCAATTACCAAACACGATCTTTTACGCTTTTTGCTCGAGTTTATATTGTTGCGTGGTGTTTCGACACTTGAATTGGATGCGGATTGGTCCAATTGGAAACAAGCAGTGCACAACTCGCACGCGCGCACTGCACATGCCGCAGCGCAGCGCAGAGCAGAGCAGCGCAGAGCAGCGCACCCTCAATGCTGAACGCCCGCGCGCCTCCTGGGATTTTAAGGCACACGCGCCCTGTTGATTGGAGATATTGAATTTCTCAAGTCAGTGTGTAGTAATGCAAACCAATAAACATCAAGCCTTCAAAGATCGCGGTGCGAAAAAGGCGCCTGATTGTCGGCAAACGACGGCGGGAGGGCGAGGTGGAGAACGAACGCGGTCGGGCATTTACGGGCGAGCGACACTCATTGAATTTATTCCCTTCATTAGAGGTGTTATTTAAGCTTAATGAATTTTGTGAGGCTAACATAACGCCCCGATAAATAATTTAAAATAATGAAATGATATCACTTGCCAACTCGAAGCAATCGTGTCTTATTTGTTTAGCTTCTGATCTGCCACCGAGGGAGACGCCCACGCAACAGCCGTTGTTGCTCGTTTACACGTTTCGTGCGCTACAAAACAACGAGACATTTTTACATTCTAATTCTGTTTTCTGCTCGTTTTTAAACAAAATAAAAAATTTTAAATTTTAAATTAAAATTGTTGAATAATAGTTTGTTTTGTGGATATAATTACGTTTTTTTTTAGATAGAATGACATCTTGTTTTGTTTATTTTGAGTAGTTTTAATGGCGAATGTGATTTTTTTTGTTTAGTTTGGTTGTGTTTTTAGAGTGGAAATAACTGCAAAATTAATTTTACACTTATCTGTTGTGTAAAGAAACAATTTTTTGTGTAATATTATTTTTTTTTAACATCTATTTTGATATTTTTGATATTTATTGATATTTGATATTTATTTACCAAGAAGTGAATTAATTGGAATTTAATTCTTTCTGTCTATTTGCGTTTTGGTTGTTTTGTGTAATTTCGACAGATTTCAGTTTTATTTGCGGGAATTTAATGTCTGCCTTGGTTTGAACTGTTCAAATATTTATAAGAAATATAAAGAAGAAACAATTTTATTGACAAAACAAAATTTAAACATCCGGAGAGTGAGCGGATTGTTTGTCTTTGGTTTTTTAGATACGATGAGAAACGTCAAAATCATTTTCTAGAAAACTCCACAATCTCCCAACAACTAAACCAAGTGGGTACCTGAGCACGAGACGTGTAGTTAAAAAAAAAATCACCAGATGAAGAAATCTGAAAAATAAAAACATTTTTGTTTTCGCCTGGAAGTGGGCTTCGCCGCCACACTTTTTCGAAAACTCGCAGTTCTTGCGTTACCAAATCAAATCGGACATGACGAGCAAATAGTGTTTGTGCGGTTACAGTCATGTTAACTTTGTTCCCCGTGTGATTAATTGGCAATCAATAAATATCATTAAGTTTGACTACTGGATTTAACGTCATTCGGCTGTGTCTGGCTGCCATTTAAAAACCTTCTATCCAAACATACGGAAATTGGCCAAATTGGGTTTCTCAGTCCACAAATGTTTTCTCAAGGGTCATATGTCATTCCCCGCTTCGTCAATCGTTTTCTGTTAGCCAGATAAACTAGAAAATGTTGTCTGTGATTTAAAGAACGAAGTTTACACCTGTATACAAGTAAAAAACAAGTATGGCGCACATACGTTAATGAGCTCGTTTTCAATGCCCCATTTTCTTTGCTGTGGAAATTGGAAGCAAATTGGCAATCACAAAATGACTTCTTATGATTATATGGCACTCCTAGCCCTTAATCACCACCATAAATACCCTAGATGATTTTATAAAGGTTTTTTACATGTTTTTGGGGTTGTTAACATAGAAATCTAGTTGATTGTTTGGTTAATACACCTCGTAATGAACTCGTATTGTTAACAAAGTTTTGTTTTTTTGTTGTTTTGTTTTCAATTGTGGCAAATCTAATGAACTACAGCCTTTAATTAGCTGTTGTTGATGAATGTTAGCCTTAATTTGCAGTTTATCAACAAAAATAATCTGCCAAGAGTTGTTTTTGTACTGCGAATAATTTTTATTTTAAATATTGTTTTTATTGAAGACTTTCTAGTGTGTAAATCGTTTAAGTGGTAAAATATATATTTATATATTTTGGTTTTTATTTTTATTTTGTTGAAAAAATGGTAGCTGAAAGGGTTTCCGTGTTTCCTTTGGGGCAATGGTCTCGACGAGCCGAATTTGTGACGTTAATTGTGGGCGTCAGGCATTATCGGCTTGCGATGAACAGACAAGCTTTCGTCTAGTGAAGCCCGCACTGGCAACTTGCTAAAAGCATATCCCAACTCAAATGTCGTTAATATTAAAATTGATTAATTTGTTAAGAATTTGGTGACTCATAAATAAATTAAAAAGGTGGTTGCATGTTTATTAGTATTACTTAAAAGAAAAATCAATTTTCACCAATTTTGTGTTTTTTTTTATTTTTAATTTATTTTTTTTATTTTTTATTTATTTCACATTTGATTTGTTTGCAGGTTTGGTTTCAAAACAGAAGAGCTAAATATCGCAAACAAGAAAAACAACTTCAGAAGGCTTTGGCGCCATCTGTAATTCCTACTTGCAATGGAGCGATGATGCGCAATATTTACCCAGCTTCCAATCGAAGTTATCAATATCCACATCACTCTCCAATCAATACTATAAATACTATGAACAGATATCCTCAGGTATGATTGCAATTTATTGGCTTAATTAGGCATGAGCGTGATATTTAACAACTGTTTATTATGCTTTGTGTGATTTGTTATGATTTCCCCAAACAACGTCATGAGAACTGAAAATCCAATTATGGGGTTTTCTCATAAGCAGAGTGTGCAATCATCCCGATTACTTTGATTATCTTAATTTTATTGATTATGCAAATTTTTTGCGAGGAAATTGTCTTGTGTGTGTGGTATTTTTCAATGCAAATATAATTAGCATCAAGACAATCATAACAATCGAGCAGCTAATGTAATTCCTTGGGAAGCATAAAAACTCAACTCATATTTAATTCCCAATAAATCGAACTTGAAATAATTAATACAGATAATTAAATGTTGTGACTAAATATAGTTATACACAATTAATTATATTTAATTAAAATATGTTATTTCCTGCATTGTAAAGCACGAAACAAGAAAAACAGTACAAACCTATGGTAAATCGGTATTGTTTTTTTGTTTACTTATGTTTTTACACTTGACTGGTTTTTCAGGCAATCTGGTTTAGTTGATTACTTAGAATTTGTCAATATGTTATGCTGTTATCGATCCTTTGCCACGAAACTGCTGCACCAAGACCCGAATGTGCGCTGTAGGTGAAATGCATTTTGCGGGCCCAAAAGTAATAGTGCGGGTCTCTAATAAATATTAAAAATAAATATTAAAAATACGAATAAATGATGAGAATGTATTTTTTTATTTTAATTTTTGTTTTAGATGGCATCAGCCAGCTATCCATCCGTTGCTCAGCCTTTCTCTATGCCACACACAGCCACAAACATGGCTGGAATGCGACAGGATTCGGTTGCAGTGACTCCAGAAGACGAATGGTACAATAAGAGTTTGTCTGCGCTGAGAATGAACTCGAGTCACCATCCGAACTTATCGGCACCAATGCTTCAATACCAGACATAGGTATGTGTGAATGTGCTGTGTTAACAACAAGCGACTTTGCTAGTGCATCTCGGCTGACTTGGAATTAAAACAAGAGGACTTCAAGGGTTGGTCTACACCTAGTTCAAATAATCTTTTCCAACAATAAACATTACCGATTTATATTTTGTTTCTCTCCTAATTTTGTGTCTACACAGGAAAAAAAAAATACAAATCATGTAGAAGGTTTTTTTGTTAACGTTGTGTGCAATTGACTTTGCTGTTGTAGTTTGATTGCTTGGAATGCGATTGATTTAAAGTGGTGTAGTCGTTTTCTATTTAAAGTTGTAGACAGAGGTGGACTGGAAATTGAAATGACAAATTCGGTGGATGAAATGGACGGAAAAAGGATTTTTTTTTGCTTCGTTTTAAAACCGTGATGCAAATGATGAATACTGTGACTTTCTTCATATTGTCACCGTCTCGTGTTATTAAAAATTATTACTAACAAATATTTAAGTAATAAAGAGAAGTAATAATTTTTTTTTTTTTTTTTTCCTAAATATAAATTGCAGATTTTTATTATTATTTATCTTTTTATGGATTGTAACTTGTATCTCATCTCTTCTATTTAAAAATATTTTTAATGTTTACGTGTGTAACGTATTTGACTTTTTGATGCAATGTCGGTGTGGATTTTCCAACTCAATTTCTCGCATTCCTTAACTGTGGCTGTATATGTGTTCTTCGAAATAAATTCTTGTAATAACAATTTTTCATTTTTTTTTACAATGACAGTATTTTTTTAAACTCGCAAACCGCGTAATTAATTATTTGCTGAATTTCAGTCGCAGCTGTAGACAACAAGCGGCCAAATTGCAACCACAAATTTAGTACATCATTTTTGATCATAACACAAATTGTGCATCATTTTTTATCATAATACACATTGTGCATTATTTTTTATCATAACACAAATTGTGCATCATTTTTTATCATAACACAAATTGTGCATCATTTTTTATCATAACACAAATTGTGCATCATTTTTTATCATAACACAAATTGTGCATTATTTTTTAGCATTTCACAAACGTGCATCATTTTCTATATATTGTAGCACAAATATGCCAATTATCTACACAGGCATCATTTTTACCAATGATGCACATTTCTGTTACTTTTTACGCACGTTTGTTTATACATTACAGCACAAATATGCATCATTTTCTATCATAAAACAAATGTGCATAATTTTTTATCATAACACAAATGTGATTTTTTTATCATAACACAAATGTGCATCATTTTTTATCGTAACACAAATGTGAGTCATTTTTTATCATAGCACAAATGTGCATCATTTTTTATCAAAACACAAATGTGCATTATTTTTTATCATAACACAAATGTGCATCGGTTTTTATCATAACACAAATGTGCATCGGTTTTTATCATAACACAAATGTGCATCATTTTCTATCATACCGGTAAGACAAATGTGCATAACTTTCTATCAATGATGCATATTTCTGTTAAATAGAATAAATGTACATGACTTTCTACATACTTGTATTATAACACAAATGTGCCTATATCATTTTCTATCATAACACAAATGTGCATTATTTTCTATCATAATACAAATATACATCATTTTGCATCATAACACAACTTTGCATCATTTTCTGTCATAACCCAAACGTGTTTCAATCATAACACTATTTTTTACACATTATGCATTATTTTCTATATATTATAGCACAAATGTGAAAAATTTTCTTTATATTTTTGCACAATTTTCTATTTAACTTCTACACACACGTTCATTCTTTTCTATCTCGCTTACAAATGCAAGATTTAAAGCATTTATTCGCCCAAACAACACATTATGCTTTACTTTATACTTTTATAAGCCCTTATTTTAGTAGTGTGTTTGAATGTGAACTCGAACCCGGCGAATGTAATTTGGATTCGACGCGGTTGCTGCCAAATTCAATTCTTTCGATGTTCGGTTTCCAACTTAACCTTGATCCACACATTCATTTCGTATCTGACGTCACTAGAGGCTATTTCCTGAGAACGGAAATTGTCTCTGTTTTCATTTTTTTTATTACTCCATTTTCCCTTTCCTAAAACAAACGATGACAAACAATTGCCCCCCAAAAAAAATCAAAAAAAAAAAAAAATCCAATTACACCACACATGATCGAATATTTAAAACAAACTAAACTCAAATCGCAATACGTTGAGTTACAAAAATATATTTTATTGACTAAAATATAGGCAAATTGTGAAAAGACATGTTTCCAAGCAAAGGTGTTCCCAAAGGGCGCTCGTTGCGCTCAAGCCACAGGCATCTCCAATTCAGCACGCACCTCTGTAGTGTCCATTAGAGACCAATCACTACGTCATTTTAGGAGAAGAGAAGGAACATTCAGTTTGCGAGATTGCATGCGGTCCCTGAGCACAGGCACCTGCTTCCAAGACCCTCTTTTCCCTTTCCCTTCAGCCGCGGGCACACAAGAGGTTGGGTGGAGTGGAGTGGAGTGGAGTGGAGTGGAGCGGAGTGGAGCGGAGTGGAGTCCACGCCTTCATCCCAATCAGCGTGCGCGGGCGCCCGGCCTAATCCAATTTGGGTAGCGAGATGGTGAGCTTCTAAACCTACTCCATCAGCGCTATGTGGGAGGTGGAAGCGTGAGGAAAGTGTGAGGGGTGCCTGGTGGCCAGATGGTCAGGGAATAGCGGGGAGAGAGACTGAGGAAGAGGAGGTTCTTCAGTTTAAAAGTCTGCTTCCATGCGTCACTAGTTGGTTCGTGATTATTATCGCACAATGGATGAATTCAGGTTGGCGTTGCACCCGGATGGGTTCATATCGTTCACTTGTTTGTCGAGTGAATTTAATGATGTGGAAGTCAACAAAGATAAATGTTTGAAATAAATAGTTGGTTTAAGCTCGATGAAAATTGTTTGGAGGTGTTTGTTGTATATTTTTGTGTTTATTTACATCATCGGGTACAATGTATTGAAGTGTGGGAAATTATTTAAAATATTGTTTTAGTTTGTGAAAATCGGCAAAATATTCCATTGAAAATGCGCAAAAAGACACGAAAAAAAAACACACAAAAGAGGGAAAAATCCACGTAAAAGTAAAATAAAATCGGGAAAATTGCGCTAAAAAGTCGAAAAAAATGCACGAAAACGCCAAAATAAACAAAAAAAATCAAAAATACACAAAAAAAAAACACAAAAGAGGGAAAAATGCGCATAAAAGTAAAATAAAATCGGGAAAATTGCACTAAAAAGTCGAAAAAAATGCACGAAAACGCCAAAATAAACAACAAAAAAAATCAAAAAATCCAAGAAAATGCTTATGAAATTTTCCATTTCGAACTCTGTAACATACCGCATGTACCCATACGATTCAAAAATACATTTCAATTATATTTGAATCTATTACAATGTATTTTGAAATACATTACGTTTAACAATACACATGTGAATGCTTTTTGTAATACATTTTTGCATGCGATTGGTTTACAAATGATACTGTAATTTGTAAAACGTATTACAAAATGCGTTCCACAATATTAATATTTGTGAAACCTGAATGCACTGTCATAATAAATGTTACAAAATAAATTAAATAACACTGTTAAGCGTTTTACATTCAGTTTCCCTTATTTTTTTAAACTCTTTACAGCAACAATAAATTAAAGTTTTTCAATCCGTCTTTTACATATTAAAAAAACTTAAAAATTACATGTATTGCAGTGCAGCATTAAAAATAACAACACTGAAAATTAATAAAAATCATTGATCGATTTTGGGATATAAATAATTTTGAATTATAAAAAAAATATTCAAATACAATACTTGGAAATCCAGTCGCGCTTATGTTTTATTCTGATTCGATTAAGCAAGCAGTCAACTAATGACGCTGCCTTTAATATTACGCAAGTCAATCGAATTTCATGCTCGAATGATATTCTGCTTAATTGCTGCCCGTTCTGCAACGTTATAATTCACTGAGAAATGATTAGACTGGAGGTGGCAAACTGTTTAGACTGCGCCTAAATTGTTATTTAGACACCAATATGCAAACACAAAATTAATTTAAAAAAAAAAATAAAAAATAAAATAAAAATCTTTTTCAGTTAGTTATTTGTTGAGTGAGATTGATTAGTTTTCTCGCAGAATAGATCACAACTGTAGCCCTCCCTCTTCAGTGCACTGAAACGAATTTGGAGCTCCTTACGAACATTGCTGATGGTGTCGGCAAATTGAATTACGGTCGCAGCTCGCACGGGTCGGTCACGAAGTTGGCAATCCGTTTCTAATAATCGACATACAGGTACTGTATGCACACCGCAATCGATTTTACTCTTGCGATTATTTGGAAGGAAGAAAAAAATAACTTCTGACCTTTTGCTGGGGGACATTTTTTTAATACTTTGCCGACAGAGTTTGGATTCTGTGAAACCAGCCGCCATTACAGGAAAATAAAAAAATCACAAATAAACACAAGAAATGGGAAATAATTCTCCCATTTTATTTCATAACTTATTTAATTGGTTTGTAAGGTTACAAATAGCAATATTTTGGTGTTAAAAATATATTGTAAAACATTTGTGTCCATACAAGACTTGATTCTACAAAATCGAACTGTATTACTTTTAAAATGTTAATTATGTCTATGTTTATTGCTTAATTTACATCTAAAATACAGAAAAACTTGTCCGTGTTTAACTTAATCTTAGCTTGAACTAACTGTATTAATTAAAACCAATGGTAAAACAGTTGACTAACTACTTAAAGGATGGTGAACCGATCGTTCCACTTGGACAGTTGAAGAAATGCGTTCCAAGGAGCAGTGTCACGACATTTTCCTTTCCTTTGTATTATTTGCGGTGTTGGATCAGAACATGATCCAGATGCCAGTATTGGTCATTTCCAACTCTTAATTTATTTCTATGAAATGTTTATTTAATTATGTACAAAAGTAATTGGTGGCAAGAGAGTTACAGTAAATGGAGTTTCCAGTCCTCTAGTTACAGTTGTTTTAACCTTTAATCTTACATTTATTTACCATCTTTCCGTACGTTTACAGTACTTGTTTATGTATTTGGTTTTGTTTGCAAAACACGAGAGAGCGCCACCAATCAATACTTATTTGAGTACGAAATGAAAAAAAAGTTATTTTGACTTAAAGCACAATATTAGATACATGTATTGATTGGATAGTTTTTATTTATTTAAATTGAACCAATTTGTCAAAATCATATTATGTTATTGCAAAAAAGCCAACAGCGGGTAATTCGACCATAAAACATCAGCAATTTTAATCAATCAGTAATAATTTGTGACTATCAAATGTTACAAAATCTATTTTTCTTCTTGTTCACTATCAACCATTTCTTCAGCCATGACTACGGAAAGAGCATCCTTGACCGCGTGATAACAAATATTCTTAACCTGCAACTTATCTTCGTGATTAGTATGATGATTAGACAGCCGTCGGAATTCCTGAGTGAGCATCAAACATTGCCCAATATTTTCAGGCGTAACAAAATCCTCCGCCACCTTAATGCAACTGTGCAAATTCCGGACCTGATGCGGAGCCCCGGCCGGAATGAAAACCGCGTCGCCCACACACTGAGCAATCGCGTACCCATCGACTCCGTACTCCAAATACAACCGATGTCGCATCTGCGTATCCAAATACCATCGTTGGTCGTGAATCGGGTCGGCTTTCTCTTCCGCAAATTCGCCCTTTTCAAACGCCCAATCATTGAGAAATTTCCGGATTTTCTCCGCATCGTTCGCCCTAAAAATATGCCAAATGGCACCCACCTGAACCCCTTCCTGGCGCACCCTTTTGCGCGTAAGAATATCGCAACCCGCTTCACACACCGCTCGAAACGCCTCGTCCACGTGACGCTTTTCGTTCCCATCTTTCAAAATTCCCGCGTAAACCATCACATTGACCGCGTCGCTCATATCCAAGTGCAAATTCGTCGTCCCCTGACTCGGGTGTTGCGTCGACCCGTACGCAATGTACATTTTCGGGCCCAAATCTGGCGGAACCAAGTAACTAGGCAACCGCGCAGTCAAATTCAATTTCCCATCCCGGTGCGTGTAATCTGGCAACGGCAGCGCTTTCATCAAATCTTGAAATCGCGTCGGTAGTACCTCGCTGAAATCGTCGCCAGGCGGCCAATCCTTGAGTTTGAGCAACCTGTTCCGGCCATCGGCATCTTTCAAGCGTTTCTCGGGCTCCTCGAAACCACACCAGAAATTCTTCATGCGTTCGTGGAGCACAGATCCGGACAAACAATCGATCAAGTCGTTTTCTAATTCGCCAAAATCTCTCGAAAACGCTCGTGGACTCCACAGATCTTCGTCGAGATGTTTGTGCACGTTGGAAATCAATATCGGCTGTCCTCTTTTCCACATTTCCTGAAACAACGGCACGTGTTCGCTACTTTTGGGCTCCTGCAGCCACAGCAGTCGGCCCTCGCACAGCCACGAATGCGCAATGCGGGGAAACATCACTCGACTCTCCGCCATTGTGAAAATCCTCGTACAAAATTCCTTTCCGCCGGCCAACGGACCCGGGTAACTATCGAACATCGCACACTCGAAAACTCCATCGACGACGCAATTTATTATGGCTGATAATTCGTCTAACGCTTTGTCGTCGACTGTCCGTTGCGGTAACCGATTAATCCGTTCCTTCAACTGGCAAACGTCTTTCGATGTGTCGCCTACATTAACACGTTTATTCGCGTTCCCGCATGCGCAGTGCATCGAAATATCATTTTTCTTGCATACATCGTGCGTTAATTTACTCATTTTCCATAGAATGTCCCCTGGGATGGTCTGAGTGAGCATTAATTGCGATTTCACGTGTCTGGTGCAGCCTTTGCACGCCATCCACAGCGCCTCGTCGCCGTCGTAACAATCGACGCACACGACGAAGCCGCAAGTGGCGCACGACAAGTGGAAATTAAAGATGGTCGTGTCGCAAACATCGCACATTTCACGCACACCTTGAATAGTCCTTTTTAAAACGACGTCCTTCGTCGGAAAGCGCTCTCTCGTACGTTTTTCTTGTTCAACAACACCGCAAAACCGATCACCGACGTGACTCAAGATGAATTTACAACTGTTGATGTCCAACTGCGCCGGCGCGTGGCGGCTCGGGATCAGCAATTTTATGTCGTCGTTCGTCGCCGTGCACGACTCGAATCCCGCTGGAGTCAATACTCGATCGTCCTTAAACTCCAGTTTCCGAAATAAATAAAATCGGCACATAATCGCGTCCGACGGGCCGTATTTTAAGTCGTTTGCGCACTGCCGGCATTGGTTTGCTTTGAGAGAGAGTTTCCAACACGGTTCGTTTTGCAGAAATGATTTCTTCGATTGCGAGAGTTCCTCGAGTGCCGGCGTCAGTTCGAGCGCTGGCGGTTGGAATTTTGCCGGTTGTTCGTCGGGGCCGAAGTCTTGATACAAACACTTCCTGTTCATGCAGCATTGTTTCAGTAACTGAGGGCCGCCGAATCGCTTCATGTCCAGACAGTGAAGACATGTTCCGCAGTTTGGTCGCAGACAGTTTTCGCATTGCTTGCATCGATTTTTTCTTTTCCAGAGTTTTTCTTTTGGTTTGGCGACGCGTTTTGGTGCTTTTGGTGGCTTCGGTGGCTTCGATGGTTCGTCGTCGACGTTCTTTTTTGTTTTCTTTGATTTGTCGTCTTCGCTGGGTTTTGGTGGCGTCGATGGCTTCGGTGGCTCGGACGGCTTGTCGTCGATGTTTTTGGGTATTTTTGTTTTCTTCAGTTTGTCGCCTTCACTGAGTTTTGGTGGTTTTGGTTCCGCCGGTTCCGTGTCGTGCTTCGGTTTCTTTGTTTTCTTCGGTTTGTCGCCTTCACTGAGTTTTGGTGGTTTTGGTTCCGCCGGTTCCGCGTCGTGCTTCGGTTTCTTTGTTTTTCTCGGTTTGTCGTCGTCGCTGTG
>JAQFXT010001522.1:0-17105 GCA_034683725.1 Strigamia crassipes | reverse complement strand
AAACAGTTCCTAGTTTCGGAAATCACGTGACTTTGTAAGGTAAGTCGACTTTTATAACTGTAACGTGAAAGCGCAAAGACAAACTGAAGTTTAATATTTTTACGTTACAATATTTATAATGTAAAATTGACTATAATTTTAAGGGAAAAGTACATGGCGAAAAATGTTATAAATTTTAAAATACATTAATTAGACAAATCTAAGACTATATATTTTTGATCCGGAAAAATGTCTGGAACTCGTCGTATGTCCGGTCCGTACAGAGTGCACTGTACTTTGAATGCACCTAATGATTGCATTCATAAAAACGTGTTTCAAATAAGTTAGCTTTTTCTTCTGTATCCATTTACATTTACTGGGGTTATTTTATGCTTAGAATGCAATGTAACATGTTTAAAAGTGTCTTTGATTAAATATTGGTATCTTTTTTGTGAGTACTTGTGTTGCATTGTTGTTTTTACAATTATTAAGGCCAGCTCCTAGTCTATCAGTGCCCTGTGCAATTTTGTGTGTCTCATCAGACTACTAGGAAGTTATGAAAGCATTAAAGCACCAATTTTCTGACACAATTCTGACAATAACATCAAATTTTCAGCCCCCCCCCCCCCCCTGCAAATAATGCATCTTTGAAGGAAAAAAATATTGTTTTTTGCATTTTTATATAAAAATGGATCTTATATGTGTACCAGGGGCCCTTTAGAATCGAGAACCCAAAAAAATGGTCATCTTGTCCTTGATCCCCATTAACCCAGCCCTGACTGGTGGGCCCCTCATACGATTGCATTGCCGGCCCTGAAAATTGTGTTACAACTTACCATAATTAATTTCCAAAATAGCTGCCAAGATGGAGTAATCCAACCACTTGTAATAATTTGTAACTCTGGTTTAAAATGATTCAAAATCATTCGTAGAACTTCATGAAAACTGGAATAAAGAATTTAAAAAAATTTGTATTTTACAAACACACATTGAAAATTTATACTGACCAAAGCCCAGCACTCAGTGGGGCCCTGCACTTTTAACCCCTCCGACCCTAAAATGGGTCTTTTTGTGACACATTTTCGATTTTCAACATTTATGCATTTATAGCCAAATATGGCTATATACATGTAAAAAAAAAAATTTGTATGCATTAATGCATTTGTCTGGGGTCTAGATATCATATTACACATTGTTTTGGAATTGCCCCACCAATCCAGGGGAGGAATGAAAGGGCACTGGTCAAACTCAAAAACTTACAATTAGCCTATACATCAATTACAGTGTAATTACATTTACAAAATCATCAGGTCTTTCTGGGTCTCCCTACATTTCGAGGGTGACTCTGAAAGGTAATAATGCAAATGACTGCGCATGTGTAACATTCATAATGTTGGCCATTTTCATCATTTTGACGAGCAATTGCAGTTGTCCTTGAATAATACTCACGATGTCTATTCAAAGAGCGACTAATACATCAAATCGCCGCTTTCAGACTACAGCGAGCAACCACAATTCAAATGGAAATACAGTCGAACCTCGTTATAACGAACCGCAAGGGACCTGAAAATCTGTTTGTTATAACAAAAGTTGGTTATAAGAAATTACAGTACAAAATTTTTTTTTTTAGTTTTGTAACTGAAAACAAATTTTCAAAATTCGTTATAAAAAGAGAGTTCTTAAAAACTTGATTTTTATAACCAATAATTCTAAATACCAAAATTCGTTATATCGAAATTTTTTAACATGGTGTTCTATGAGGAAACCAACCGAGTCATCTAAAAAAATTCGTTATAGCAAAAATTCGTTATAACGAAGTGCAACTATACAGCAATAGATTGGATCCTGACTAAGGTTACCGAATGCAAAAATGAAAAAGTTAGACAACCTATTCTGAAATTAATTGAAATAGAAGACATTTCATGAGATAACATTAAAATCTGCACTTTTGATTATTAGAATTCACCACCACGCATTGGGCAACACAATTATATTACATAAGACATATGTTACGCGAGCAAAGTAAACGATAACATGTGTGTGTTTTTCGCTAGTCGTCTAAATTAAGGTTGCATTTGGATTAGATTTGAAAAAAAAAATTGACCCAATCCAAAACATTTCGGATGGACAAAAAAATTTTACCATCCAACCCAAAAATAATTTGTCACTCATTCAAACCGATCCTCATCCAATCCAAACCAACTGCAAATTGCAGATCGGATTGACATCAAAACATAAACTTTCAATAAAAAAACGGATTCAATGTAAAAGATTTTATTGAAATTTGTTAATTGAAAAATTAAATAGATAAAGTTAATCACCTACTTTAGCTTCAACCATGACTTTAAACACATGGAATCAGTTACGCATTCCTTGGATAATTTTCTACAATTTGGAGGAAGCAAATCAACTCCTCCAGAAAACTCCCTTTCTATTGGAACAGGGGTTCCGGGTATTGCCAAATAGTCCCGTGCCATTTTGGCTAAATTGGGGTAAGTCATCTGTGCTTTCCACCAAAACCAAATGTTAGTCTCGAGATATGCCAGGGGTTCTCGCAAATATTTTTTAATCTCCGAGTTGTTATAATCGCGCTTACTATTTTTTCAAGTATGTGCAAACAAAGTTAATTCATCACCATTTGATTCCTCCTGCACACTACGCTGACCATTTGGCTTTGGGGCATATAAACTATCATAAATCGAAACAAAGTGATTCTTAATTTCTGTTTTTTTCTTCTTCTCCTACGCATGATCTTTAAAATATGTTAATTTTAACGTTGGGTTTAAGACCATGGCAACAAGAATAACAAATAAAAATTGAAATCTGTTATAATATTCCAGTTTCTGATGTGCTGCATTTGTCGCACACCGAAGTGCATCGTGAGAACTGTGAAAACTTTGCACAGTTGTTTGTAAGTTGTCCATTAACCAATCCTGAATTGGTATAATAGAAGAACCAACTGGATGTTTAGCCATACTAATGTGATTAGTACCACTCTCAAACTTTGAAAGAATTCTCATCACTAAATTAATTATTTCCCCACTCAGCCTCTTCCAGCATCAGTTTTTTAATATCTTTCTCGTTTGCACCAACTGTTCCAATGGCTTTTTTTTTAAATATAGCACATTTCATCATATTATATGTCAAATTCCATCGGGTTTTGACATCTATAATTGTTTGCAATTATTAGTACCAACAATTCGGCATGCATCAGATAATTTCTGTAATAGCAATGTTGACTTGCGTAATTTTTTCACTAACTTTCAAAGTTTTACAATAATTGGTCCGTAATTCACAAGCTGAGTTTGAGTTTTGTCATCTCCTTCCTCGTTCAAATTATCGTACGCATCATCCAAATTGCACTCCTCTTCAGAATCACATTGTTCATCGGTAGAAAGAGAAATCATTAACGAAGAAAGTAAATCTTGAACAGCAGGATTAATAATGTGTGCAAAACATCTTGCTCGATGATTCTGTGTAAACATCACATTAGTGTTATCAATATCCATATCCGATTCATGTAACGTTTCTGTTTGCAAGTCAATGAAATGTTTGACAAATGTGTCGTTGTTAGAAGCATTATCTATCGTAACAGCCAAAACTTTGTCACAAATATTTAAATCAAAACTGTTAAGCGATTGCACAAAATGCAGAAACTGTATTCTACCCGGTTTGTTTTCCTTTATTTGGGATAAAATCAAACAAAACCTGACATATTTCCCATTCTGCTGAGATCCAATGGCATGAAATACCAAGAAAAGATATATTGCTGAGAAAGGTCCAGCAGTCACGTGCAAAGAAAAATAGATTAGGTAAAGTATCCTTTTCCTCGTAAAACATTGTCATTAAACTGGATCTAATTGCATCTTGTTTTGGAATTGATATATCTGAATTCAATTCCTTCAACAGTTCGCAAAATGCAGCCGATTCGACCGTTAAATGTCACTTAATACAATCCATCAAACCAGTTTTTCTTAAAATCTTGTTTGCGAAAATTTTTTCATTTTGTTAACAGTGGGAATAGTTTGTTGCGCAGGGTTGCATCCATTGTTCGGCAAATTCGTTTTTGATGAATGATTAGTATTAAGATGCTGTAACAAATTACTTGTACTCCTTCGGCCTTTTGTACCAAGAGCGTACTCCTTTGTGCATAAATTACAATGGCCTTGTTATCAATAACGGTGAAATATTTCCAAGCAACACTCTGTCTTTGGTTCGGATCAGCAGATTCAACTAATGCGATTGGTTGTTCACTAGAATGTACTAATTCAATTGCAGACATATTTCTACTCTAAAGGTTGTGTATGCGAAGACCAGTTGATTACTGAATTGGTCAGATGATCAAACACTTACTGTATATATACGTATATTAAAATAATAGCACGTTCTAAAAACGTTTAGTAGTACTATTATACATTTTTAGAACGTAAAGGGCCACACAAACATAAAAATAATAATTTCGTCTATATTATTTTTAGTTTACTCTATTTCATTTGGAATTTCACGGATCAATTTGGTATTTTTTGCCAACCCTATCCGAAATGTAATGAATCAACATTTCGAATTATCCAATCCGATTCAAACTAAAATTAGATGATTTTGGGACAATCGGAATCCGATCCAATCCAATCCGAATTCGGTTTGGATCGGATTGAATTTGATTCGACCGCAACCTTAGTCCGAACGACATCAGGTGGATACACACCCGGACCACAACCACAACCATAACCAAAACTTGACTTTAACTCTTTATGTTCCCTGTGGGGACCCCTAGGAAGTCAAAATCTCAGTGGCCCCGCATATTTTACCGCCTAATTTATGACACACCAACTCACAAAAAGTTTCACTTCTGGGAGTTTTCTCGTGCATAAGGGCCCCTAAAAGGTGTGGGGCCCCTAAACTAGTGCCTATTTGATAAACTAGCCCTGACTAACCTGTACTTATAAAAAAATAGAAGCTTTTACTCAGCTTTGTTTTTAGAAATTTCGAACGTTAAATGGAGATGATCTTCACAACTGCGCGAGGCCCCTAAAAGATGTGGGGCCCATAAGCTGGCACCTACTCTGCCTATTTATTAATCCGGCTCTAACTACATCCATAATCAGTCTTAGGCAGCCACAGATGTCATAACTAGAAATAATTTTCAGACCAGCTTTAAACTACCACTCTACCAGTCTATTTTGTTTAGATGACTATCAATGAACGAGTTATTTGTCATTCTCAGAACGTAATCCCCAAATTTCCAATTCCCAATTCCAACTCGTGTGATTATTGAGTTTGGTAAATCGCGTTGGCCATTTATTAAGTTTGCTTCAAAATGTCCCATTGGATTCAGCAAACTCAATTTCACGTGAATAGAAACCGAGTATTTCCTTAATCGTTATTTCCAAAAAGAAGATTAATTTGAAATTGAAATTTATTTTTAAAGAAAACTCCCCCCCCCCCCCCTCCCCAACAAAATGGCGGCCCGCAGTGTTACGTCTTCCAAAACCTGAAAGCAATAAAACTTACTTTAATCTTCCTCCACTGTCGGTGAATTTCTAATCGAATAACAAAAACTAACTTAACTTTTTGTCAAGTCATTCATGAACTTTTGTTTCTTCGAATCCAGTAAGAATTTGCGTCATTAGAATTTCTTCACTCTCCAAACGGAAAAGTAGTGACACCTTGTGTCAATTATCAGTACCCGGAAAAACTCAAACACGCAAATTTTTAATCCATTATTCTACAATCTTCTCTTTATTTTATTTAATTATTTTATTCAAAAACAATCTCCAAAATTCCGCACAAAATCAACAATAAATAACACTGTGTTTAAAAATAAAATTTACCTTTTCCGTTTTCCCTCACTAGATGGCAAACACGATCAATCCGCATCACGTGACTTCAAAACCTCAACTCAATTCGCCTCCACTAGATGCCACCACTCACTTACCACCATGCCCCACATACATAAAGAAGATAAATCAACACGATATAGTTTTGTTTTGCTTGGCACAAATATGGTCGAAGCGAGCGAACTGTGCCAAAAACAAAATCATTTAACCGACCCATTCGAGCACAACTTGCCCATTAAATCTCGTGTTATCATATCGATCAACACAACTATTATTATTCCTAAAGAACAGACAATAACAAACGAAAATTACGGCCTGCAATAAATAAAACAATTCGCACAAAACAATCGATCCAACAACAAAAATCCGCCATTTTTGATTTCGTATTTTGATTTTGATTTTGATTTTATTTCTACACAGAAAAACACTGGACAAAAATCGTCATTTTCTCACACAACAATGAAAATTGTGCGGAATAAATGAATTTTTTCCTTCCCCAATTGCACCTGCTGCAACTTCCCCGTTTTGATGGCAGTGGAAGCAGCCAACGAGAAGAATCACTGCAATGCAGGCGAGGGTTGCTCGGTTGCCATGGTATTTGCTGCATCAGTTCTATTGGTCGACTAGCACCGTCCAATAGGTATCAACCCTTTCTTTGAAGCCAGCCAGCCCAAACCCAATTACAATTACATGTCACTATTTGCTTTAGCTATAATTTAGCCCTTATGTATGGCATTTATTGTTAGCAAAATATTAAAACACTAAAATGTCCATTTTATTTAAAAAAAAAAAAAAAAAAAAATACATTTGTTTCTGGGTTTAACTGTAATAAATTAATATTAATTGATTTGGTTTTTTTTTTTTTTTTTTGGAATTTTATCTCAATTGCAGAGGGTTGGCTTTTATCTGTCTTATGATGCTGTTTTATCTGCAACTAATATTTCACATTCTCGTATCAGCCACTATTATCCTAAATAGCTGGTGATGGAAGCCAGAAATGGCCATTATGTAGTCTCAAATCTGCAACTAATAAGATTTAAAATAAAATAAAAAAAAATTAAAAAATGAATATATAATATCTTTTTTTTTTTTTTTTTAATTATTTTGTTTGAACATATCAGGAAACTTTATTTCCTGTTATGGCCAAACAAAAGAAATTTAAAAAAAATCAAAAAAATTTATATATTCATTTTTTTACCTGATATTACATTTTATAAAATGCCTTTCACAATATTATTATTATGTATTATTATGTATTATTAAATATACTTGAATTCAGCAAAAAACTAGAATTTTTTTTGAACCATATCAAAACCTAAGTGTTAAAATTATAAACAAACTCAACCCACCAACAAAACCAATAATATAAATTATTATTATTATTATTTTTCAAATCTAAAAAAAAAAAAAATAAAAATAAAATTGCTAGAAAAACTAATCTTCCATTTTGGATCAATAACCAGAAGAATTGAACATCAATACAAGATTTTTCAAAATTAAAGATGAAACAATTAGCAATTCTGATTTATTGGATAATGCAATTGAAAAATTCATACGATGATGAAAATTATTTAATTTTTAATAGGTCCTGGTGTATCCATTTGGAGCAGGTTTCTCACCACGTCAGATTTTAATTAAAACGAGCAAACTGATTTGACAGCCAATGACAAATGTTAGCAGCCAGCATGTAACAGCTAGCATATGGATTTTGTATATAGAGAGAGAGAAACTCAACCAAACCAAAACACTAAATCATTAACATAGGCCTAGTTTGCCACTAAAATTTGTGTCACAACCTAGCAATTAATTACCCATTAGAAATACCATTGCCCTTTTACCACCTCCAACTGCAAACCCAAACTACAACTGGCTCCATATCCAATCTGGATAATTATTACTTAGCTAAATGAAGAAAAGGATTTATCAAAAAAGAGGCCTGGGAAATTTACATTTTAATTAGTTATTCATCACTTAGAAGATAAAGGCTTTTGGTGTACTCTAGTAAGATTTATTTGCATTTTACAATTGCTCAGCTCTGAATGCCCCTGTGTGTAGATCTGTAGTGTATGGGTGAAGGACTTTGTGTGTTGATAGCTCACGGTATAAGGGAATGTTCCACTGATACTGCTAAGCGAAAGCACTCAGTGGTCCATTCACAAATCAATGGTGCCATCATAAAAGGAGGGAAAGGGAAGGATTATGGAGGAGATTTTTCTGTTCTGCGTTTGGGTAAATTAGAAAAGACTGCAAATATCAAAAGGGAAAGGCGGAATCGCAAAGTTAAGCATTTTTTAAAATGTTGGGCATTTATTTATGTTTTGTTTTTGTAATGGGCCCAAAGCTGGCTTGTTTTGTCTGGACTGAATGGTTTTTATAGTAGACTAATGAATTAACTGTAGTATGTAACGCAGCTTTTATGTAGAAAGTCGATATGCGATTGGACATAGAGTTTTCTATGTAAATGCGATGTTTAATTTATTTTGCTGCCGATGTCGGTTTAGAATGTATATTTTAGTAGAAATAATACTTCCGGTGTCAGTATTCACAAGACCAAAACCTCAACAAAACCATATACAGATGCGATGTAATTTCTATCGTTCGTGTTGCCTGGGTCATTAAGTATGGTATCCTTTACAACGCGAGTCTAAATTGACCAAAATGACTAAATTTAGTAATTAAATTGACCAAAATGACTAAATTCAGTAATTAAATTAACCAAAATGACTAAAATAAATGTCTAAATTGACCAAAATGACTAAAATAAATGTCTAAATTGCCCAAAATGACTAAAATAAATGTCTAAATTGACCAAAATGACTAAAATAAATGTCTAAATTGACCAAACTGACTAAAAAAATGTCTAAATTGACCAAAATGACTAAAAGAAATGTCTAAATTGACCAAAATGACTAAAATAAATGTCTAAATTGACCAAACTGATTTTAAAAAATGTCTAAATTGACCAAAGTGACTAAAAGAAATGTCTAAATTAACCAAACTGACTAAAATAAATGTTTAAATTGACTAAAATGACTAAAATAAATGTCTAAATTGACCAAAATGACTAAAATAAATGTCTAAATTGACCAAACTGACTAAAACAAATGTCTAAATTGACCAAACTGACTAAAAAAAATGTCTAAATTGATCAAAATGACTAAAATAAATGTCTAAATTGATCAAGAACACTGAAATAAATGTTTTAAATTGACCTAACTGATTGAATTCAATATACAAATTGCTTTGAAAATCTAGGTTCTGTCAATAAAGCCGGGTATTCTATCAAAACAACTCCAATATCTAAATAACATAAAACTTGAAGTATAAACCACTATATTGTAACATGAAAATTACTATGTATGAGCTTAGAACATGCTTTTGGAGTGACATCCATCAAAATCTTGAATGTCGCTGAATCCAAGCCGCTTGCTTTTTCCAACCATGTTCAAGATTGATGAAGTCAATCTATAACCATGTTGAAAACCTCCTAAAATATTTCTGCAACATTAATAAAACATATTTCAGTTTAAAATCACCCCAATAATTTTTTAAACATAATTTATTCCAACACAACCATTGACTCAATACTTGCCACACCAATTGTTAATTGCAAAAAGCAATTAATGCATCAATGCATCAATTGAAGAAAAGAAACAATGTTATTATATCACACAAAATGGCAGAAAATTGAGTGGCATGTCAGCATCTTCCCATTGATTTTTCAACAAAACAAAAAAAAATCAAAAAAAATCTGTGTAATCCGTTTTTCCTTGGTCTAGAAGAAAAGTGGATCAAAAATAGACGGGGGGAAGATGGGGGGTGGGGGGGGGGGCGAAAGAAAAAAAAAATGGGGGGTGGGGGATAGAAGCTGCTCATTTCTTTGTGTTTCTCCTCTTTGTACAATTTTACTCAATTTACAAGCAGCGTTGTCCCCACCGAGAATATCTGCACCTATTGTACTACATCGTGTTGGTTGCCATGGAAACTAGAGGCTGCGAGGTCTGGCAGTTGAAAAGTTCCATTCATCTGAGTCGACTGCATAAATCGATAGAGGCCAGGACTCAGGATGCTGCACACAAGGACTCGGTCCAAAATATTTTATGGGGTTGTGCAGCAAATTTACAAAAATGGATAAAAACAAGTTGGATAAGCCAATAAAATTTTACCAATAAAAAAAAATCAAGATTTGGACGATGTATCAATTAATTTAATTGTGTAAAAGTGTAAAAAATGTAAAAATGTGTAAGAAAAAAATTGTGTTATTGCAGTTTTAATGAATTGACTCAACGCACATCAGGCGCGGTACAAAAAAGCACTTGGGAGTGTAAAGAAAGCGGAAACAGCAAAAAAAGTAAAAGTATTTGGGTTGACTGGCAATAAAACTGGCTTAACTTGCCATCTATTGATCAATTTGTGAAGCAGTGTCTGTTTTCTCTTCGCTCACACCCTCCATCCCCATCTAAATGAAAAGCTCTTATGTCAGCTGGTCATGTGCTGCCAATGTGTCATTGTATAAACAAAGTAATTGCAACAGGATGTTGTTGTACAATGGCATGGAAAATTAATTAAATCTTATAAAAATCGACAATATTCATAAAGGTTTTTTTTTTTTTTTTTTTTTCTTTTAAAATTTTTTTTGAAAATTTTATTTCGAGATGTTGCACCTTTCCTCAACTCCGCCATTTTTGTTGCGTTAGAAATGCAAGAGAATATGAGCGTGTGAATTATTTAGCATTGGCTCTCAATAAATAATTGCTGTGTCAACATTATTAGCACAGTGTGTGTGTGCTATCTTCTTATTTGATGAAATGTTAGACACTGCGACAATTGTTCTAATAGTGAAGAGAAAATAAATTTTTTTTTTACAGCTTTGAGGTGTAATTCTTTTTCCAATTTTTACAGATTCTTTATTGCTAACAATTTATTTGCATATCACTTAAATATGATCATGTTTGTCGAAGATATTAAACTATTCTGGTAGTACGTCCGATAGAAAGCAAATGGCAGATATTACACAGTTTGCAGCAGGTATTTTTGTGTTATAAAATCCCCCATTAAGCCTATAATTATAGTGGAAAACTCGTAAGTCTAGCGAGGCCAATCCGGTAATTTTCCTCTATTTTTGTTGCAATACGTCATACATACGTCACCGGCTGAAATGCAAATGGCGATCATCTCGAATCGTCGCCATTATCAATTCTCCGCTTCGTAGACGTGTGTGAATGAAATGACATTCATTTGATTGTTGGTTAAGCAGCAAATACAGTGGCATTTATATTAATCAACTGATGATTGTTTTGACACAATAATGTGAATAACTGCTTTGGTTTGTTTGAAAACTAGAATACATTTTTGGACAGTCACGTGTCATTTATAGCGTAAGTCTGTGTTTATAACTGTAACGACAAGATGAGACATGTGCTCCATTCGCATCTTTGCTTGTATTATCTGTTTATACCTTATATCACCTTTTTGTAATGCTGCGACTGCAGCACCATCTGTGTATGCAAATAAAAAAACACTGATTTGAATACCATGTAAATGGATAATTTCCAATCCATCTTACAACTTCAACAAAACTTGAACACATTGATCCGGGAGTAACTCCCATATTTCTAAAGCATACCCTGTTCCGCTTGCGATGAAACCACGTGTCGAGGAGGAACTGCAACGTCTGCAAGCGCTGGGTATAATTACGCCGGTGGCGTCCACTAAATGGGCAACCCCCATTATGCACGTAAAAAAGAGTGATGGGACGCTGAAGATTGCGGGCTGCTACAACTACACTGTGAACAGGACAGTTACTTGCTGCCACTCTTTGCAGATGTTGCAGCCTAGCTCGCCAGTGGACGTTCGTATTCTACTACGGACTTGTTCAGCTCGTACAACCAGCTGAAGCTGGATGCTGAAAGCAAACAGGTCTGTACAATAAATTCTCACCTTGGTTTGTTTACAGTTAACAGACTTTTCTACGGCATATCATTGGCCCCAGCGATATTCCAGCGTATGATGGACACGGTCATGGTTAACATAGGCAACACTCAGCCCTATGTTGACGACTCGGCCGTCATCGGCATCACCGATGCTGACCACTTGAAGAATTTGGACAATATTTCTGATGACTTTTGGGACATCTGGACTCATGCTAAACCCCAAGAAATGTCATTTCATGCAGCCCTCGGTCAAGTTTCTAGGTTTGAATGTCTCACGGCGAGGAATTACTCCCATTGGACTCCAAACTGACGTTCCTCTGAGATGCGTCGTATCCTACAGATGTCACGTCACTGAAGTCGTTCATCGAACTCATTAACTATTATGGCAAGTTTATTTGAAAATCTTTCTACATTAATTGAGCCCTTAGATCAGCTGACATGTAAAAACACCGTTTGGAAGTGCGGCCCGACCCAAGAAAGCGCCTGGACCAAAATCAAAGGTGCTGCGACGGCCAAGTCTGCATTGCAGCATTACAATCCGAAAAATACACTTTATTCGACCTAAGTTAGTTCAGCTTAGGATAGGTTAGGTGAGGTTTGGTTAGGTTTACCAGCGAATAAATAAACTTTCGAATAAACGACTGTTGAATAAACGATACGACTTTGTTGTAACTGTTGTTCTAATAATGTACACAAATCTCCTTCAAACAATTGTTCTAATAATGTATACAAATCTCCTTCAAACAATTGTTCTAATAATGTATACAAATCTCCATCAAACAATTGTTCTAATAATGTATACGAATCTCCATCAAACAATTGTTCCAATGAAGTGTGTTGTGTTAAACAATTGTTCCAATGAAGTGTATTGTGTTAAACAATTGTTCCAATAAAGTGTATTGTGTTAAACAATTGTTCCAATGAAGTGTATCGTGTTAAACAATTGTTCTGACATTGTACACAAATGTCTTAGCTAGAATTGTTCTCACAATGCGGCTAAAAATATTTATCGAACCCGACAAACATACCAAACATGGTAATTTTTACTTAGATATTCAATGTTTACATAGTAAAACAACCCTGGTATGTCTAACCCGAATCATCCTACCATAACATCTTAAAAATAAACCTTAAACCAAAGACAAACTGCAGAAATTCTTGCGTTTTAACCGTTTTTAAATTGCAATTCGTATATTTCCAACACCATCAAACAGCGTTAACCGAGCCCGGTTGTAAACGTCAACTTCGCATTAAATTTACAGCATCTCCGAGCGGAGAAAAATCATGAAAATTCTTTAAATAACACGAACCAACGCAGCACACTACAAACAAAAATCACTTTACACACAAATCACACCACGCGAAAACACAAAAAGCAATGTCTATGTAGACAGATAGAATGTCTATGTATACAGATAGAATGTCTACGTAGAATTTACATTTATTCTGTATATTGTGTTACCTGGGGGCTCAATAAAACATGGCTGAAACGCGACACTGTATTCGCTCTCTCTTTTTCAATTGAAATTGATCAATAAGAAGAAGGAAGAAGCTGCGAGCGTGAAATCTCGTTGCATGCGAGGGAAACGAAATCTTTGCGTCTCGTTTTAATCCCGCAGATCCATCACGAAAACCGTTTTCAATTCAGACCACTTTCTTAGCATTAGCATAAATTGTAGGATTGACAAGCGTGTCTTGTTAACATCAAATGCCGCCACGTGCATTTTAATTAATGGATCAGTTCGCGCTCCATTTTCTGAAACAATCGGTTGCTACTGGCAACCTGAAATCTTGCCTCCTGTCTTGCATTTCTTATTGGGCTAATGTCAGCAAGAGATGGTTTTTCTTAGCGTCTTGTGAGGGTTTGCAATCAACGGGTGACTTGGTAATCATCACGGTTATAAAATGCTCGTTTAATCCTGTAAAATGGAAAATGTTGTAGAATGTTGTGGAATGTTGTGGAATGTTGTAGAATGTTGTTGAATGTTGTAGAATGTTGTAGAATGTTGTAGAATGTTGTAGAATGTTGTAGAATGTTGTAAAATCTTGTTAAATGTTGTTGAATGTCGTAGAATGTTGTAAAATGTTGTAAAATCTTGTTAAATGTTGTTGAATGTCGTAGAATGTTGTAAAATGTTGTAAAATGTTGTAAAAATGATCTAAATTATGTAAAAATGTTGTAAAATGATGAAAAATGTTGAAAAATGTTGAAAAAAATCTTGTAAAATCTTGAAAAATCTTGAAAAAATTCTATAAAATCTTGTAAAAATTCTATAAAATCTTGTAAAAATTCTATAAAATCTTGTAAAATCTATTAAAATCTGTTAAAATCATGTAAAATCTGTTAAAATTTGTTAAATCATGTAAAATCTCTAAAAATCTTGTAAAACCTTGAAAACTTTAGCAAAATCTTATAAAATCTTGCATGAATCCAAAATGACTTATTGTCAATACCATTAAATTTAATATTTTTAATACTTTCATTTTGGAGAAATAAAACAAATTGGTGTTTGCAGCGTTTGACCCAATTCCCAATCCTATCGATTCAATTCAATATTTTTTTCATCTTATTTTTCTGTTGTTGTTATTGTAGGTTAGGCCTTTTAATCAAAGCGAAGAAAAATGTAAAGGCGTATAAGTCTGCTTTAATCCTCTTTTGCAATTTGACAGAAACTTAATTTGAAACGCCTCACATATCCAACACAAAACAAATATTAATTCACTTGCTAAAACAAAACAAAAAATACCATATTCCATCTTCAAAACACACAAAAAATAACAGAAAAAAAAAACACCAAATTGCACCAAAAATAAACTAAAAACAGAAATATTGTATTAATGATGTAAAATGTTGTAAAATGTTGTAAAATGTTGTAAAATGTTGTAAAAATCTAGAAAAATCTATTAAAATTGTGTAAAATCTTGACAAATCTATTAAAATTTCATGAAATCTTGACAAATCTATTAAAATTTTGTAAAATCTTGACAAATCTATTAAAATTTTGTAAAATCTTGACAAATCTATTAAAATTTTGTGAAATCTTGACAAATCTATTAAAATTTTGTAAAATCTATCAAAATCTATCAAAATCTATCAAAATCTATTAAAATCTGTTAAAATCTTGTAAAATGTATTAAAATGTACAAAATCTCTAATAATCTGTCAATATCTCTAAAAATCTATTAAAATCTCTAAAAATCACTAAAAATCTCTAAAAATCTCTAAAAATCTATTGAAATGTCTAAAAAGCTATTATTTATGTACAAATATCAACATTTAAAACCCAAAAAATTCCCGTAAATAAATAAGAAAACAAACAGTGCATTTCTGCACCCAAAACGCAATAAAACTAAAATTAATGAAACCAAACATTTCATTACATCCTCCCCTATCTATTTAATGCTGTCCCCACCTCTCGTTCTCAATGGCTCCTTCTGGTGGTAGTGAACAGGAACATTTTTTTTCTCTCCCTTGTCTGTTATTGATTGCACATCTCATTATGTATTCTGCTCCAAGCAGACGGCGTGAGGCCGGGCAGCCACACGATCACAGCACGCGTCCCTGTCTTGTCAACCTGACCCCTGGAACCGGTTCCTTTTCATGCGACCTCGATTTATACGATCCTTAAAGCCAATTCCATTTGTCCAAATGACGAGAAAAAATATTTGCATACTAATAGAAATGTAGGCTTGAAATTTATTCGCAAACCCAACGTTTATTTTCGCTTTCAAAGCGATGGCCACTCAGCCATTAAATAATAAATAAAGGGTTAAGCAAAAATATGTCCCCGTGCAAGGGGAAAGTGTCAAATCACACATACCCAACGATAGAATAAATTATTCAATAAATTTTTCAATTTAAATTAATTATTTCACGAAAAAATAAACAAAACGAAAATAAAATTGTAAAAATAAAATTTTTATTTTTATTTATGTTTAATTATAATAAAAGAGCATTGGAAAACACAAAAACTAATTTTAATCGCTTCACAACGCACCAAAAACGAGAATTTTATAAGCGAAATTACAATTACCCGCCCGAAAGTTGGCTTTTCACTGCTAAGCGAACACCGCAGTGAAGCACCTATTAAAATTTCAAGGAGTGAATGATCGCATTCACTCATTCCAACTCGAATTTCTTTTATTTAAAATTCTCTAAAAGACATTTTAAACTGAATAACCTCACAAAAGAAAAAAAAAAAATATTTTTTCTCATTTAAAATGATTATAATTTGAAATACAAAACCCCAATTAATTTTAATGAGAAGAAGCGTAAAGAGGGAAAAAAATGTATAAACACAATCAAACGTAATGTTGTTGTCATTCGGTCCAATTTCCAATAGGGTACACACTTCTATACCTTTCTCATCCACCCATGCAATGCAACGCATGCGCAACATCGCCATACTGGGCGTCAGCCATGTTGAAAATCGGTTGATAGGAGCGATCCAACGAACAGGGGGTGGAAGAAGCAAAGAAAAATTTTGTCGCCAAGCCTTCAGCCAAGACAGAGCCCTGTAAGTAAAATTGCTGACCGCACATACCTTAGTGACCAATCAATAGGAAACGCGACCGACTAGACCCCGATCTACCCTCCCTTTTGCCTTTTTACACATCCTTCGCTTCTCCCAGCTCGATATTGGATCTTGTAGTGTGGGTCAATAACATCTAGAGATGGCACTAAAGATGGGTTGAATTTGGTTTTTTATGTTTTTAATACGTTTTTATGATTTGTGGTAACAAATCTCAGTATTTAGTTATGATTATATGTATGTGTGGTTATTTATACGGCAGATTATGTAGGTGGAATGTGATTTTAGTAATGTTGTGGTGGGTTATATAATTCAATCTATTTTGATGGTTTTTTTTTTTTTGTGTGTTTTTTTATTTAATTGGTTTTTTTTTTTTAAATTTTTTTTTTTAGTAATGTTGTTTTTGTATTTTTTTAAATTAGTTTTTCAATAATATTGTTTTCATGTTTTTTTTGATTAATTTTTTATGAATTTTTTAAATTGTTTTTATCTATTTTTCTTAAATTTTTCATGTATTTTTCTTAAAGTTTTCATACGTTTTTCAAATTATTTTTATTGTTTTGTCAAATTATTTTCATAGATTTTTCAAATGATCAGTATTTTTCTAAAATTTTCAAATTATTTTCATAAAATTTTCAAATTATTTTCATAAAATTTTTAAATTATTTATATAAAATTTTCAAATTATTTTCATAAAATTTTCAAATTATTTTTGTAAAATTTTCAAATTATTTTCGTAAAATTTTTAAATTATTTTCATAAAATTTTCAAATTATTTTCATAAAATTTTCAAATTATTTTCATAAAATTTTCAAATTATTTTC
>JAQFXT010001521.1:0-17109 GCA_034683725.1 Strigamia crassipes | reverse complement strand
TCTATTTATTTATCTCACTCTATCTCGTGCAAGCCCGATATCTCAGCTTTTTGGTCAAATGTAAAATTGGTCTAGTTAAGGTTTTGGTCTTGTGAACAAAACCCCCTGAATCTGATATTCCATTCGGAATATCCACCCCAGGTCAACATCGTCACATTGTTAATTATAAGTGTTAATCATAAAGAGCTTTGAGCTCTAAGAATTGTTAGTATTAGAATTAGTGGAGTTTTTAGCCATTTGTCGGCATACTTATTGTTTAACTTTATATAAATAATTGCCAGGGATTATTCACGCTAAGATAAATCCCCGTAAGTCGAATAAATGTGCGTATGTTTTGATAAACCGTGTGTCCTTTTATTTATCTCACTCTATCTCATGCAAACCCGATATCTCAGCTTTTGGTCAAATAGGAAGTTTTGTCTAATTGAAGTTTTGGTCTTGTGAACAAAACCCCCTGAATCTGATATTTCATCCGAAATATCCACCCCAGGTCGACATCGTCACAAAGTGAGATCAGAAAGTTAGGTAATTCTGACTAGAATTATTATAAAACTCGGCAAAGAATAAATAAACAAGTTGTATTTGTTTATTTAATCACCGAACAATGCAAGCAGATAATTATGCGCAAAACGGATTAATAGATTCCGTCATATGACGTCATCTAAAGGGGGACTTGAAAAGTCACGTGACCCTTTAAATCCCCGTACTCCCGATTCGAGAGTACTCCTAATTACCCCCCCAGTTATTGGAAGAATTCCCCCTGGAATTGATACGATTGGGAGATTGCATAATCTCCAACTCATATACTAACTAGTATAAAAGAGCTGTTTCCTCCAAAAATAGTTGCTTGCTTGCTTACTTTGGACTGATAACTTACACTTATTTTGTCCTTTCAAACCAGATCGCTTTTTGCGGCGGTATGTGTTCTGCACTACCGTCGTCTGTGAGGCACATATACCCGGGTGCTTGGACAAATGCAATGTATGTCGAAGGCGTAATGACTGAGCCTTCTAGATGGTAAGCCAGAACCCCTTCGCCAAATTAAGTTATCAATGAGATGGTTAAAGCAGACAAGAATGCCAAAATGGTCGGGAATTGAGACAGGATCTCTATTCCCAAGGCGCTTAAATGCGCTAGTCACCCACACCAACTAATTATTTATTAACAAATTTCAAACGGTAAGTGTTCAGTAAATCTAAATAGATTTATGCCCGGATCAAAGTTACATTTAATTCTCAACTGAACTAATTGTTATAACTGAAGAAATCACTAAATTTGAATAAATCTAAATAGTTTGATTATGTTATCGAACTCGGGATCCATCTAGATCCAAGTACAATGTCCGAAATCTGACATTATGTAAATCCGAATAGATTTACTTAATATTTGGCAGCGAAACAATCTAAGTAGATTGTATTCGCCCGAAACAACCGAAATTCCCTTTCCATGCGGTAAAGGTATTGTGATGATGCAGGAAAATCAACCAAATACCTCTGGATCACGAAGATTCAAGATGTCAGCCCGACATGGACACAATGGAACCACGTGGACCCCCGAAAATGGCCAAATAACCAGCCCGGTTACGATCAGACGTCCGATGCGAAACCAGATGCGATTTCCAGTCAATGCAATAAGTTTCTTGTTGCATTGTTGTGTTGTGACGGTTTAAAACCGTAATAGTACGTGAAACTATCACCAGAAAGCGCATTTGCAACTTCTAATAGCTATTAGTACGAAAGCAACAGAAAAGCGTTCGCTTCTTTGCAATTCACCAATTCTGATGAAATTAAATAAAAGACAATAAATAGAAACATTATGAACATAAGTTTACTATTTACGTAGAAAAAGTGAATAATCTGCACTCGGTGATGCAGAATTATATCACCAGATGGAAGCCTTCGCCATGTCTTGACCAAGATCAGCGCACCTGCAAGGGATTAAGACATGCGCCTGCGTATCCTAATCCGGTGGACTCCCGGACAGTAAAAGTGTCCCCGGTATCCATGTCCTGTGTTCTGGGTATCCATATCCCCTATCATCTGATTGGAGGGATTCCCAGAGCCAGTGTCCCGATTGGAACACTGAGATAATCCTTATATAAGCTGGTTGACAACCAGAAAACGCCTGACCATTGCTGTGGTCAGAAGCTGTTACGTACGTTGCCGGTCCTATCGATTGATGCCGTCATACGAACTAGACGTTACTGGGCGTGTGCTCCACGGCGCAGTGCGAACGGTGAAGCCGCCACATATATCTGAATACCGAGCGTGCGCCCGAAGTGACTGATATTGTGTGGCGATAGTAATCCCCCGATCACGTTTTGCAGTAATTCCATGCGGATGCATGAGGAAGAATGTGCGGCGTGATATTCTCCCCAGTCTCGCCGCATTTAGCGGCAGGATTCCCAATACCGACATGTATTGGATGAATTCCGACAGTTGCACTCGATCGAGTAGCCCCGTACGTGTCCAATGCCTTTCCCACTATTCCACAGAGTTACAGATTTAGACCCGACGTTATTCCGCTCAAGACATTAAGCGATGATTAAACAAACGTTGGATCCTGACGTTGTTGTGACGATGCAGCCCGCATCGAACATCGGATCACCCGAGAAATATACACTGAAGAACCAAACACGCAATCGGTTAAATATCCGATCTAGTCCCATGTATAATTTAACGTGTAACATATTAAATAGCCAAATGTCGGCATAACTCATGTATAACTTTGATTGATTAATGAGTAACCGATAACCGTAATCACGGTTATCAAAGGTTACAATAAATGTAATGTATTGAGAACCACTTATCTCCTTATTTCTTGCACGCACGTACACAGATTTACCAAATGGTGATCGTGACTACCGAATAAACTAAACCCAGAACGTCATCGTCACAGTGTGTTATAGTTAGTTATAGTTTAATAGTAAGGAGCTTCAAGCTCCAAGTATTGTTAGTATTAGTTATATTAGAGTTTGAGCCATTTGTCGGCATAGCAATTGTTTAGCTTGTATTTGTATTAATATTGCCGGGGATAATTCACGCTAGAAATTATCCCCGTAAATCTAATAAATGTGCGTCTGTTTTGATAAAAAGTGGGTCTTTTAATTATCTCAATCTATCTCGTGCAAGCCCAATATCTCAGCTTTTGGTCAGTAAATTGTCTAGTTCAGGTTTTGGTTTTGTGAACAAAGCCCCCTGTATTGATATCTCATCCGAAATATCTACCCCAGGTCGACATCGTCACACAATTAACCTGCATACCTTTCATGTAATGACAGAATGTGCAGTGGAAGAGCCATATTGACATTTTGCCATTAGGAATGTTTACAAAACTTACTAATGGCAAAAGTAAATTGAAAAACGTTTCTAAGGGCAAAAATGACCATTCTGTCCTTAGAATTTTTTGCCATTGGAATATCATCTTGTTTGTTTGTTTGTTTGTCAGGCAAACGTTACCACATATTAGTACGCATCTTCTTACTTGTTTAAAGAGTAGCCCAAGTGCAAATTATAGATTTGGTTTGCCAGACAATTGAAAAAAAAAATTCACAACACTTTGTTTAGTTTAAATCTTCATTTTATTTTTATTTTTTTTGATTTTTTTTTACATGCTTAGTTCAAGAGGATGTTACATACTGGTTAGTTCAGTGTCAAGGTATCGATGGAGATTGATTATTTACACGAGGAGGGTCTCTTCCAGGAGGTAAAAATACGATTATCAGGCACGCATTTACAATGACTTGGATAGAAGAGATCACATTGGCAAAAGTCGTTCTTGTCACAGCAGTCTATGAATGCATTGTTTTTCCAACAAACACTATTGGACCACACGCAGCATTGCCTAGAAAATGTTTTTGTAATTAGTTTAAAAATAGCAACTGTCTTATCAGGTATACGTAAGAGTATTTCATTTAATAAATTTAAATCATATAAGATTGTTAAAACTAAATAATTAAAGTGCACTATGATCATTCTGGTTATGTGAACTTTAGAATAACTTTAGAATAGACTATCTTTTGCAGGCTCTTTGCACAGGTTTTGCAAATGTTTTGCGAATTATTTGCTTACTTATCTTTTACGAATCTTTGCGCATCACTGACTAATCTTTTCAATTGCGAATCTTTTGTGAATCGCTTGTAAATCTCTAGTGAATTTTTTCACAATCTTTTCCAAAGCAATTGCAAATAATTTGCAAATCTTTGATGAATTATTTGTGAATCTTTGATGAATTATTTGTGGATCTTTAGTGAATCTTTGGCAAATCCTTTGTTATTCTTTTGTCATTGTTTTGTGAATTACTTGCAAATCTTTTGCGAACGTTTTGTGAATTACTTTACAATAGTTGCATTGTAATCTGGTTTGTCTTTTATTTTTAATCATTTAGATAAATAAATGTAGTTGGTTCCGATTGGTTATCTATCATACCGGAACCAGCATTAGACAAGCTAATTTACGCTCGTCACAAACTGTTTTTTGAGCTGCCAAATAGGTAGCGTTTAGTTTATTTGTCTTACTTACCCTGCTCTGTCTTGGTTGTCAACGCCATTTTCAACCGCCTCAGTTTCTTCTGAAAAGAAAGTTGGTTAATTAGAAGCATAACCACACAATTTTACTAATAAAACAAGTATGTGTTTGTTTATTTACCTAATTCCGCCAATGGTGTAGCCACAGCCATTTGGGCAAGCACTAAGAAAGCACACGCCATCAGAAAAATAAAACACTTGGCCATGATTTTTCTTATTGGATTTCTGATCAACAATTTGTATATTTTTTCTTTGAAATGAAGCGTGTTCAGCTAAATTTCTTTTTGATTCTGAATTGCCTTTTCCAATGCGTTTAAATAGGATTGTGGAGTATCACATGTGACTGAATTTCGCCAGTTGGAGCAAAGCAAATGTACTTACAAAATTGTATTTCTCGAGCTAAATTACCTGAAATTACACTGAAATCTGTGCGTCATATTATTAAAAACAGATTAGGAATTCACGGATGAGGTCTGCACTTTTCTAATCAGACTTTTTCTAATATAACATATAGAAATTGTTAACGCAACTGATTTGATGTAAATTTTATACTACACGTTGGTTTTCATCACCACAACTAAATAGAAATTACTAATTTTAAAAACGCACAGAGAAGGACAATATTTGTTCAAATTATTTGTCAATCGCCATTTGGAATAAAAAAAAAAAAAGCTGTCAAAAATTGTAAAAATGCATACAAAATTGCCAACAACAATTGAAAACATATGACGAAAAAATTGCCAGAAAGCATTTAAATAATTATTTGCGCGCATGGTTCGGTGGTCAATAAATAAATACAACAGTATTTATTTATTATTTACCAAGTTCTGGAATAATTCTAGTAAGAATTACCTAACCTCTAATAATTTCATTTGTACATATTCATGTACAACATTTATCTGTTTGGATTGAATAAATACAGAGATATTTATCATTTACTCTTTTTTTATAGGTTTGTTTACTATTCTTGACAGAAGAGTAAACCTTACTTTACTTTTTTGTAAAATCGGCGCACAAGTTTCATTTGAAACTTAAATTTCGCGCATTTTATACAAAAGGCGCGCTCTGGTGGTAACTTTTACGTCCTTTGACGAAACGAGATCGTCACAACATGTTGTAATGAGAACCTGTTCAACTGTTGTGGCCAGACTCACTGAATCACTATTTCATGATGATTGCTCATCAGTCATCACCGCTAGAATAGATCTCATTAGATCTAATTACGAGCTGATTTGCCTGCACCGTATAAAAATATCTATTTAAATAAGTTTTACAAAATATGTGCAGAATATATACACATATATGTATATACATGTATGTGACATGTATTTTTTATGTTGAATATATTCCAAATACATGGCCTTGAAATTTCAACCATGCAACAGCATGAGAAAATAAAAATGAAAAACAAAAGAATTTGACTCAACTCATTAGTTTATCTAACTCAAACAATAATAAATTAATTAAGTATTTGAGTACAAATGACGATACCAACTTCAAAGTTTAAAATTAAGAGCACCAAATACAGAACAAAACAAAACAGAGCAGAAAATTTCCAAAGAAATTGATTTTAGAAATTATTTCTGATGACACAATTGCCAAAAATAAAAAAATAAAAATTAACATAACTATATAAAAATAAATAAATAAATAAATAAATAAATAAATAAATAAATAAATACATGGAAATAAATGCTATAATTGCAATCGAAACATGTTTGTTTTATTTTGTTTTATTTTGTGCCTATTGTTGATTCGTATTGTTTATCCAACTCAAAAATAATAATAACCGGACGCTTGTATATTTATTTGTTCTCATTCTTATTTTTGTTTCTTAATAATAAAATGATTTTTTTTCCAATTGCTTTCTGGCAATTTTTTCTTCACATGTTTTCAATTTTTTTTTTGCCAATTTTGTATGCATTTTTACAATTTTTGACAGCTTTTTTTTTTTTTTATTCCAAGTGGCGATTGACAAATAATTTGAACAAAAATTGTCCTTCTCTGTGCGTTTTTTAAATTATTAATTTCTATTTAGTTGTGGTGATAAAAACCTAAGTGTAGTATAAAATTTACATCAAATCAGTTGCGTTAACAATTTCTATATGTTATATTAGAAAAAGTCTGATTAGAAAAGTGCAGACCTCATCCGTGAATTCCTAATCTGTTTTTAATAATATGACGCACAGATTTCAGTGTAATTTCAGGTAATTTAGCTCGAGAAATACAATTTTGTAAGTACATTTGCTTTGCTCCAACTGGCGAAATTCAGTCACATGTGATACTCCACAATCCTATTTAAACGCATTGGAAAAGGCAATTCAGAATCAAAAAGAAATTTAGCTGAACACGCTTCATTTCAAAGAAAAAATATACAAATTGTTGATCAGAAATCCAATAAGAAAAATCATGGCCAAGTGTTTTATTTTTCTGATGGCGTGTGCTTTCTTAGTGCTTGCCCAAATGGTTGTGGCTACGCCATTGGCGGAATTAGGTAAATAAACAAACACATACTTGTTTCATTAGTAAAATTGTGTGGCTATGCTTCTAATAAACCAACTTTCTTTTTAGAAGAAACTGAGGCGGTTGAAAATGGCGTTGACAACCAAGACAGAGCAGGGTAAGTACGACAAATAAACTAAACGCTACCTATTGGCAGCTCAAAAAACAGTTTGTGACGAGCGTAAATTAGCTTGTAAATTAGCTTGTCTAATGCTGGATCATAGTGCACTTTAATTATTTAGTTTAACAATCTGATATGATTTAAATTTACTAAATGAAATACTCTTACGTATACTTGATAAGACAGTTACTATTTTTAAACTAATTACAAAAACATTTTCTAGGCCATGCTGCGTGTCACAAGGTAGTGTTTGTTGGAAAAACAATGCGTACATAGACTGCTGTAACAAAGGCGACTTTTGCCAATGTAATCTCTTCTATCCAAGTCATTGTAAATGCGTGCTTGATAATCGTGTTTTTACCTCCTGGAAGAGACCCTCCTCGTGTAAATAATCAATCTCCATCGATACCTTGACACTGAACTAACCAGTATGTAACATCCTCTTGAACTAAGCATGTAAAAAAAAATCAAAAAAAATAAAAATAAAATGAAGATTTAAACTAAACAACGTGTTGTGAATTTTTTTTTTCAATCGTCTGGCAAACCAAATCTATAATTTGCACTTGGGCTACTCTTTAAACAAGTAAGAAGTTGCATACTAATATGTGGTAACGTTTGCCTGACAAACAAACAAACAAACAAACAAACAAACGGGATGATATTCCAATGGCAAAAAATTCTAAGGGCGAAATGGTCATTTTCGCTCTTAGAAACGTTTTTAATTTTTTTTCGCCATTAGTAAGTTTTGGAAACATTCCTAATGGCAAAATGTTATTTTTCCCCATTAAAACCATATGTGTTTACTGTCAATATGGCCCTTCCACTGCACAATCTGTCATTACATGAAAGATATGCAGTGTCATTGTATGGCGAGTCACGCCCGTACATTAATCCCTCCAGTATGTAGATCTTGGAATTCTTCCTGAAGCCTTCAATAACAGTGGCTGTAAAGTGCACGCTAGTTTGTTTCTAGGCTTCTGCGTTACCGATTTTCTCATACGGCGGTAAGACATTCGCAAAATACCGTACCACATGCGGTATACCGCAACGCCCAAAATACCGCAAATACCGCAATAACGCCGATAACGTTGATAACGCGATAACGCCGACAACGCAAATACCAAAATTCTGCAAATATCGCAAAAACCGTTTTTGTTTTTTTTGAAATTTTTAACTTTGTGTATTGCAGTGAAGCATCAACTCACAAAATAAAAAAAATAAAAAATAAGTTAAGAACTTCAAAAAAAAAAAAAAAAAAAAAAAAAACGATTTGCAAAAGATTTAATAAAGATTTAATAAAGATTTAATAAAGATTTGCAATTTATTCATAAAAGATTCGGAATTAATTTGTAAAAAAATCACAAAAAAAATTGCAAAAGATTCACAAGCAGTTTGTAAGGGGTTTGCAAATGATTTGCAAAACTTTTGCAAAAGATATGGGAAGAGCCTGCAAAAGATTTGTCGTCTGCTCTAAAGTTATTCTTAACTTCATATAACCCCTTAAATTAAATAGACTGCTCCGGCCACCAGTGGCAGAAACATGAACTTCCCATTTCCAGCTGAGGCAGCGTGAGAGATGTGAAGATTTTTTTGGCCAGAGGTGTACATAACATTTTATATTTACGAAACGAAATACTCTTATATCTGATAAGACAGTCACTATGTTTAAACTAATTACAAAAATCACTTTCTAGGCCAAGCTGTGTGGAAAGTGGTGATTGTTACTCAAGCCGACTTCGAAATTGACAAGTCGGATTACACATTGCAGTTTGCATGTATAGTGTAATGACCCAACATATTGTAGTTACTTGGACTGGCATTAGGGTTGGCACGTTGTCATTCTATTTGGTCCCGTTTCCCAGAGGGAGAAAATTTTTGAATATTAGTGCTCTAAAGTGTGCACTATAACGGTGTTTGAGTATAGTGCCAATGCTATACCTAATACAACATAAAATGCAAAAGCATTGTGTAAAATTATATAATAATAAGTCAAATCAAATTTGAGAAATAAAAAAAATTGGTCAAAAAATGTCACTTATGCTGGAAAAAAGTTTAAGACCAGCACTGAAATTAAAGTTAAAGGATACACACATTCTCTGAGAGGTAGTTTGGGAAATAAAAATTTTGTTGCCTTCTATTCAACTTGGAGAAGCTCAATCAATTATTTTTGCATCAAGTCAACAAGGTTTTTATCTGCATCGTTGATATTTTGTCCCATGATGCAATAATAGCTGATTTGAGCTCATCAACTCTGGTATATTGTTTTCTGTCTGTATATACGTCGTATCATCATAACTACGTAGAAGGCCCACAAGTTTTCTGTGGGTTGAAGTCAGAACTGTAGGCTGACCAGTCTAAAACTAATTTTATTCACCTGAAGCCACTCCCTGGTTAGATCATCCTGCTGAAATATAAATTTGTGATCATTGAATTTATCTCGTAAGGGAAGAAATTGATTTCCAAGTAAATCTTGGTAATCAGCAGCTTTTGAACATGATGCCATGAATGCGATTCCAAATTTGCCCCGTGCACCAAATTCAGCCCACATCATCACTCACTGATCCACCATCAAGCACACGACGTAGACACAAATCACGCCAGTAATATTGTATCCCATTAGGACCATCAAGGTTAAACTTCTTTTCATCGCTAAAGACAACATGGTTCCATTTTTCACTGTTTCCATTGTTCTCAGTTGCAAACTTTAACCTTGTTTCAATGTGTCCTGTAAGTAATTTGGGTTTGGCCTTCACTTTCACATATTTATGTCTCTAAAACATATCTAGTTGTGCGTGGATGCACTGGAAGTTGGACAGAAGCTGTTATTGCAAAACATGCTCTGGTGATAGACCTGTTAGTTGCCATTCTCAAAATGGCTCACTTATTTTTGCCAGACAACTTTCTAGGCCTGCCAGCCCTCGATTTCTGAGCATAATTACTAGGATCTTGGAGATAATTATGTACAACTGTCTTGGATTTACCTATCAGTACAGAAATTTCTCTTTCTGATTTGCCACACTGTCACGACAGAAGTTCTGCTTAAACAATAGTTTTTAGAAATGATTAATTTCAAGGACTCGTGGGAACGAAACGGAGGTTCGTTAGGCGCCTTGGATGTAACTAAGTGGAAAATAGTGGTAGGCCAAATAGTCAGCGCTCAAAGTCAAACGTGTTCAATCTATTTATTTTATTTTGTGGGACAGCTTCCGATCCGCGGACGCTTAACCTTAATTTCAAGTGATTTGGATTTCAATTGGAAACAAATTGCCTTGCTTACAAATGCCAAACGGCTTCTCATACCAAGATTAATGCGTACTAAAAGAATTAAAGGGTCCTTATCCGACATAAGCGCAAAATAGAAGTAAAGCAAATATGGCGGCACCAAACTACTATGACAACTAACTCTACACAGGCTTAATTACATAAATAAGCATTCACGGATAAATAAACACAACTATTCGCAATTAATACTAGGCAGGGAAAAATACCACGGTATAAGCTAAAATATAGGGAAAAACCACTTAATAAATTAGGGTCACCCTGAGTTAACATGTATATTGCATTACTATATTCCGGGGGTGATAATGAATGTTGTTGCACCGCGTTGTCGAATATTTTGGTGACGGTACGAGAGTTGAATCGGGAAGGTGAATTTTAGTAATCACTTTTCAACCGTGAAATAGTCCTTAGGCGCACTAAGAGGCACTATAGTGGCTTTGGCACCATCCTTGGACATAAGACATATTTCGCATAAAACAAACAATTGATATACATACAAATGTTGAGTATTAAATGTCCAACTCCTTTTAACAACTGAGTTATGGCTACGTCGAATTGGCGCCGATTCGTTCACGTAGCTTGCTAAACAGCGTTGCTTCGAAATAGTTGCATAACTCCGAGTTACGATTGCGCCTAAACTGGGATTCGTTTCGTTCACGTAGCTTGCTAAACTCCTCACAGCCGTACAGCAATCTTTCCAACAATGCAGAAAATTGAAAAGGCGCACCAAAATTAACACCAAATCGGTCGTGTATATCCTTCGCGATCCGTATCAAATCTGGAGTACAACCTCTCATGTACACTGCTGAAATGCAACTGCTCATGTCCTATCCTGAGCACTGTTGGAATGTAACTAACTAATCTGAATTGTTTCAGATTTAGCGCGAATGATGGGCAGTGATTATTAATGATAGGGGGGAACAGTGCAACTCACTGTTTATGTAAATTCAAGGTGTGCATACATGTCAACTCAGGTATTCGATTAAAAATATCGAAATAATAAAATAATTAAAGGAAAATTATAAAATATTATAAAATAAATTATTGAATTCGGGTCCATTTGACACGAATTAATTAAAATGAGATTATTTGACTTAATAATCAATAAAATATAAAATTGTCAAATAAAATATTAGAAAATCAAAATTATCAACGCCATCTTTTGGCGTAATTACGGGAATTTCAAAATTTGAAATAGCGGGTCCGTGATAACACTTTCTACAAACACCAATTTTTCCTTTTTGGTGTTTAGTTAAACTTTTACCTGGCCCCATATTTTCAAACCTATAAAAATATAATGTGCAAATAAGAATGCGATAGATTATACCAAGAGATGTAGTCAGGTAATTAGTTTTTATCAGGCAATCAGTGCTAGTCTCAAACTTTTTTCCAACGTTAATGACATTTTTGGACCAATTTATTTTATTTCTCAAATTTGATTTCAGTTATTATTATAACATTTTACACAATGCTTTTTCACCACATTGTACACTTGAAAATAAATTTTCAAGTCTAAATATGACTTGGAACCTAAAAACTCATAATAGTCTCAAACTTTTTTTTCCACCACTGTAAATATAAAAATATAACTTGAATAAGTTTAAAGTTGAAAACCTTAATGTGGCCAGAAAAAAAAATTAGAAACTGGAACAAAAGTAGATTCAAAACTGAACCCTGACCGGACTAACCGGTCAAGGTTGCTTCTAAAAATAGTCACTGTGAGTGTTCGGTAATGGTCACCACGTGGTCAAGGAGACGGCCACGTGATAATGGACGCAACACACACGATTAAATAACAAAAGACACACAAAGATGCACTATTTAAATGTAAACAAGCTTTATTTCAATTGGTGGTGTCTAGGGGCCAGTGCACCTAAGTGTGGTTTCCTTGCAGAGAGTTCCTCAACTCCTTCCTTATTCCCTGACCGCTGGTCACGCCGTCGTAAACCGCATGGCCAGCGAGTTCCTAGTTAGTTATCTTTCACGCCATGCGCTAGTCGCACGTGGTGCAAACGGAACGGGATGCTCAGGTCCCTGCGGCCCGCAGAACAGGCACGCATGGCCAGAAGTCGCCGTGCATCGTTTGGGTCGCCAAATGGGATAGGAGCCAGACGGTACGTCTGTTGCAAGCCATCGTCCAGCAACGACTGCCTTGGGGCGTCTTGACGACCCCGTGCACGCGACTTCCGGTTTGGCCGGGCCACTGTGTTCGATTGGTTACAAAGGGGTTGCGGCTCCACCTATTGCTAGGGAGCCGCGACAGGGACCGCGAATGTCGACCCGTGATCACCGAGTGGTCACATCACTACTGGCGCTATTGTCAATCAGCGTCTTCTTGTGGCGAATAAGTGCATTTTTTGCACTACGTTTCAATTGTGCGTGTGTAACAATGATGTAATGGCTGCAGACAGAGTTTGTCATAAGTTTTTTAAAACCTAGTATAGTAACGGTCATAGCAAACATTGAATCCAAAGCTAGAAATGAAGCTGAAGCTAGAAATGTTCCTGATGGCTATTTGTTAACTTGATTGTGTCGAAACTGAACCCATCCTCCATGTGCTTGCATTAGATTAATAAAAAAACTGCTTTACAATAATGTGGGTTCTTGATTTTGGTATTTGGCTGGTCCCATAACCCTTTTTTAGAATAGGATATCAAGTTTTAAACATTAACTAACTCGGAATTATTCCGTAACTAAAAAACTTGACCATCGTTCAAAACTCGTGCATGAAAGAAGTGATGTCGCAGTGTTCGCATCCACTCCTTTACACACTTCGCCATCTAGTAGTAAACGGATCAACGAATCCAATCTGAAACAGATATTGGATCCGCAGACAACATACAATCTACAAACATATTAAAAACACTTTACACAAGTAAAACAATACTACAAACACGAAACAAATGGATTCAGGAAGATTTGGAAAGACTGGAAGATTCAGGGAGATTAAGCAAGATTAAGCAAGATTCAGAAAGATTCGAAAAGATTCAGAGACCAATTTTTTCAAAATCACTGGCAAAATCCTGCAAGATCTCGTGAAATCTCGCGAGATTTTAATCAAATCCTAAGATTCGAGACTCCATAATTATTAAGATTCGGGAGACATTCAAACAGATTCAGACCGATTCAGATGGATTCAGACCGATTCAGATGGATTCAAAACGAGATTCAAAAGGATTCACAAAGATTCATAAAAATTCAGAGAGATTTAAAAAAAATCTAAAACCCCTGTGAGAAAGATTCGGGCGATTGTCGTATCACTTGGATTGCGCATGTCCCACTTACATCAACTCGAGCCCCTACGCCATTAAGGCAGCCCCACCGCGCCCCGCACAAGTTATAACAGCCGAGTGTTGTCCTATTCACTCACACGTTGTTAAACATTCAAATATCATGCCTATTCTATTCATGACACGAGAAGGAAATGAAAAAAATCTGCTTTACCGTTTAGACTGGATTCATTTCCAATAGTGTCTCAACCTCGTAACCTCCGCCGTTATCGCGTGGGTCTAATCGGCTGGTCCTGACAGGCCACCTACTGACAGAATAAATAAATAAACAAACAAATACATAAAGCGCGTATAAATTTTAAAAACTACGTTTTTCGTGTAAAGGCTTTTATTTTGCTTGTAGGCAAATGATAGCTTTTGCAACAAGCATTTTGTTATCGTTTTAATATTAGGGCATGTTGCTCAAAGCCCATGTTATGAAAGACTGAAAACGACGTAAAAATTATGAGCGTCAAACCATAGACAAACATGAATGAGTAGAAACACAGCAATGCTACACATGCAAAAGAAGAGAAAATTTTGAAATGTTTGCAAATTAGTAAATTTTAGAAATCATTTCTTAAACAACAAATACAATATGAAAATTTGAACTTACAAGCATTTTATAATAAAAATAAAAATATTTATATCTTCCATCCATGCAGCTGCATAGTTGCAACTGTAATTCACCTGGCAATCGATTATAATAAAACAAGCTATAATTAAAATGAGATTATTTTTTTTTCATTAATATCATTTATTGGATAACAGCTGAAAAACTAATTATGCATTAAATTGTTTGTAACACGTTGAAAAATTAAGCACTTTTACTCGAAATATTATTTCAGTTGTTCAGAATAGAGAAAAACTTTTTGCCTATTTTCTAGTTCATAAATAAAATGTATTTTCAAACAGACATTTTGTTGCAAGACGAAATTTAAGCCTACGTTTGTTTTTGTAAAAATATGCTCATCATGTGCAAACTAACAAAAATTCTGTAATTTAAAGTGAAAGTGAAAGAGCTGTTATCTTATTTTTAATATAAACTTGTGACGATCTCGTTTCGTCAAAGGACGTAAAAGTTGCCACCAGAGCGCGCCTTTTGTATGAAACGCGCGAGATTCAAGTTTCAAATGAAACTTGTGCGCAAATTAGGTTTTCTAAGTACTTTTTACAAAAAGTAAAGTAAAGTTTACTCTTCTGTCAAGAATAGTAAACAAATCTATAAAAGAAGGGTAAATGATAAATACCTTTGTATTTATTCAACCCAAACTGATATAAGTTGTACATGAATATGTACAAATGAAATCATTAGAGGTTAGGTAATTCTTACTAGAATTATTCCAGAACTCGGTAAATAATAAATAAAACACTGTTGTATTTATTTATTGACCACCGAACGATGCGCGCAGATAATTATGCGCGAAACGAATTAATAGATTTTGTCATATGACGTCATCAAAAGGAGGACATAAGACGTCACATGACCCTTTTAATCCCCGTACTCCCGATTCGAGAATGCCCTTTATTACCCCCCTCCCCCCAGGTTGTTGGAGGGATTCCCCCTGGAATTGATACTATTGGGAGATTGAATAATCTCCAACTAATTTACTATCTAGTATAATCGGGCTTGCATAAGATAGATTGAGATAAATAAACAAGACACACTTTATCAAAACATTACGCACATTTATTAGACTAACGGGGATAAATTCTAACGTGAATTATCCCCGGCGATTATATTATTACAATTTAAACAATAACTACGCCGACAAATGGCTATTAAACTCCACTATGACTAATTCTAAGACTAACAGTATTTCGGAGCTCGAAGCTCCTTACAATTAAACTATAACTAAAGTTAACAACAAAGCAATACAAAACAATGTAACGAGAAGACTTATCGCATCGGTTGAGATCGCGTCAGGCTTCGCATCGGTATTCGTCCTTAACCGGGCTGGTTAGTTTGGCCATTTTCGGGGGTCCACGTGGTTCCTTTGTGTCCATGTCGGGCTGACATCTTGAATCTTCACGATCCGGAGGTATTCGGTTGGCTTTCCTGCATCATCACAATATCTTTACCACATGGTAAGGGAATTTCAGGTGTTTCGGGCGAATACAATCTATTTAGATTGTTTCGTCGTCAATTTTAAAGTAAATCTCTTCAGATTTACTTAATGTCCGATTTCGGACATTTGATTGGATCTATTCAGATCCTAAGTTCAAGATTTCATGTGTTCTGGATTTATTCAAATCCAGAAGTTTCCAAATAGTTATATTTAATTCTTCTCTTGAATTAAAGTAACTCAATCGAGGCGTAAATCTATTTAGATTTACTAAACATTTACCTTTTTGCATTCTGTTAATAAATAATTAGTTGGTGTGAGAGCCTAGCGCATTGAAGCGCCTTAAGAAAAGAGATTCTATCTCAATTCAAGTCCACAATTTGGCATTCTTGTCCGCTTTAACTTTCTCATTGATAACTCAACTTGGCGAAGGGTTTCTGGCTTACAATCTAGAAGGCTCAGTCTAATTGCCTTCGACGATACAGTGCATTCGTCAAGGCACAGTGGGTGTATACACGGTGCAATCGCCTTACAAACGACGGCAGTGCAGAACACATACCGCCGCAGAAGCGATTATAGTTTGGGAGGACATAATAAGTGTAAGTTATCAGTCCAAAGTAAGCAAGCAAGCATCTAATTTCGGAGGAAACAGCCCTTTTATACTAAACAGTACATTAGTTGGAGATTATACAATCTTCCAATTATATCAATTCCAGGGGGGAATTCCTCCAATAATCGAGGGGGGATTAGGGATAATCTCGAATCGGGAGTACTTGGGGATAAAAAGGGGTCATGTGACGTCATAAGTCCCCCTTTAGATGACGTCATATGTCGTAATCTATTAATTGTTCGCACATAATTATAGTTGCCTTCACACATGGGAGACAGCCCAGAGGACTGTCGCTGGCCATGGCGGAGAACCAACTGCCCACACGACACTCTGGCGACCCCGTGCACGCCATTTCCAGTCTCACCGGGCCCCCATTGGTCTTCCATGGGTCGCAGCTCCACCTAACGCCAGGAGGCTGCGACGGGGGCCACGACCGTTGGCCAGTGATTGCCTGGCGGTCAGCCCCCCCCCCCCGGAAGAGGCAGGGCAACAGACTCAACGATTCGCGAAGCGCACGCAAACAGGTAAAAATTTTTTTTTTTTTTTTAGATAACCCGCCGGACCACGCATCAACCATTCGATTGGAGCAGCCAGCGACAGAAAACCAGGAACCAGGAACAGAGGAGGAACGTACCACTTACCAGGAGAACAACCACAACTTTTGTGACGATCTCGTTTTCGTCAAGAACGCAAAAGTTGCCACCAGAGCGCGCTTTTGGCGTTAAAAGCGCGAGATT
>JAQFXT010001520.1:0-17115 GCA_034683725.1 Strigamia crassipes | reverse complement strand
CGAAATTGATCAAAACTTTTTCAAATTTTGTCGAAATTGATCAAAACTTTTTCAAATTTTGTCGAAATTGATCAAAAATGTTTCAAATTTTGTCGAAATTGATCAAAAATGTTTCATATTTTGTCGAAATTGATCAAAAATGTTTCAAATTTTGTCGAAATTGATCAAAAATGTTTCAAAGTTTGTCGAAATTGATCAAAAATGTTTCAAAGTTTGTCGAAATTGATCAAAAATGTTTCAAATTTTGTCAACTGTATCAAATTTTGTCAAAATATATCAAATTTTGACAAAATGTATCAAATTTTGACAAAATGTATCAAATTTTGTCAAAATGTATCAAATTTTATCGAAATTGATCAAAAAATTATCAAATTTTGTCAAAATTGATCAGAAATTGATCAAAATTAACCAAAAATTGATCAAAATTGATCAAAAAATTATCAAATTTTGTCAAAATTGATCAGAAATTGATCAAAATTAATCAAAAATTGATCAAAATTGATCAAAAATCTCTTAAATTTTGTGAACATTTTAAAATTCGAAAAAAATTTCTCCAAAATTCTCAAATATTGTCAAAAATGACTTCTGTCAATCAAACTCTACCCGACATAAAATTAATAGTTATTTTCTTAATCCTTTTATCCCCCGCTTCATCCGATGCAAGTACAGTCTGAATGCTCGCATCCACCGTTACCGCCATTTTCGACACCGTATCCAAACTACCAGCCAATGACAGCGACTAAAAAAATAAAAAAAAATAAACAAATAAAAAAATAAAAAAATAAAAATCAATTTCCCCAAAAAATGTATAAATCCCCATCAGTTTCACCTCATCCGCTTCTTCAACAATCTCCACCTTGACGCACCGCTCCGGCGCGCTTCGATCCTGGACAAATTCCGGCGCAAAACTCGCGTAGTTTTCGTCCTCGACTTCGATCTTTACATTTGCTGGGTCATAATTCTCGTCCACGATTACTTCCGGCTCGAAAATCGCGTCATTTTCATCGCTTTCGTCGTAAGCTTCGGCATCTTCGGCTTCTACGACCGAGCGCAACGAACTGCCACTTTGCGGGCACGGCGAATCTTCGTCGACTTCGATTTTCACTACGGGGTTATCGGAGGTGATTGGTCCGACCATTTCCAGCCTAAGTTCGCGTTGTAAGCGGGGCGCATCTTCATCTTCCAAATCGGACCGCAGAAGCAGTTGCCGCTTGTTTAATTTATCGATTGCGTCATTGCCAACATTTATGTAGTGGTGGCAGATAGGCGTGCACTAATGTAAATAAAAAATATATAAAGTAAATTTTAAAAAAGCATCAGTTATTCATCAAAATTGAGCTAGAATCATCAGTTTTGGACCAATTCGGATCAATTTTCAACAGTTTTGGACCAATTTGGATCAAAATTGAACTAAAGCCAGACGTTTTTGTTTAAATTTGATTTAATGTCATCAGTTTTGGTCCAATTTCGATCATATTTTATCACTTTTGGTCCAATTTGGATCATATTTTATCACTTTTAGACAATGTTAATCAAATTTTATCACTTTTAGACAATTTTGATCAAATTTTATCACTTTTAGACAATTTGGATCAAATTTTATCACTTTTAGACAATTTGGATCAAATTTTATCACTTTTAGACAATTTGGATCAAATTTTATCACTTTTAGACAATTTGGATCAAATTTTATCACCTTTGGACCAATTTGGATCAAATTTTATCACTTTTGGACAATTTGGATCTATTTGCTACAGTTTTGGACTAATGTGGATCTATTTGCTACAGTTTTGGACTAATGTGGATCTATTTGCTACAGTTTTGGACTAATGTGGATCAAAATTCATCAGTTTTGGACCAATTTAAATCATAATTTGATTTTGAACCAACAGAAATCACAGCAAAACGATCATAAAAATTAATTGATTGATTGATTTTGGTTAAATACTGATTATTATTGATTAAATTTTATAGAAATGGTAAATTTTTGTGATTGCTTCGCTGCGCTTTAGTGGCTCAAAATCAAATTTTAATCAATAATCATGTTATTGACCTAAACCAATCAATAATTATCAGTTTTTGACCAAAATCACTCAAAAATCAAACATTTTTTTCAAACATTTTTGGCCAAAATCAATCAAAAATCATCATTTTGACCAAAACCAATCAATAATTATCACTTTTTGACCCAAACTAATCGATAATCATCACTTTTTAACCAAACTAAAGCCAAATTACACTGATTAAATTCTGTTTTTGTTGTTGTTGTTGTTGTTGTAGTTGTTTAGTTTGTCGTTTTTGTTGTTCACTTTCATCAAGCGATGTCAACAGTTCGGTTGGAACAGCCCCATCCCTCAGTTTCAGTTTCACTTTAGCCGTCCAGCCAATGCTCTTGAAAATCTCAGGTGACACCTCAAAACTCTCACTAGTAAAGTGTCTACTGCACACCCTCAAACTCGGATTAATTTTCTTCCGCTTCAACTGCTTCAACCATTTCCCTCTCTGACACCTATCTACAGGAAAACGGAAAAATGTCACTCTCTCCCGAGTCCTATCCACGTGTTTTCTGCAAATATCAACCGCGCAGTAATTGACCATTTTGTTGATTTAGAACCAGCACCGAGTGCTGACAACTGGCGGCTAAATCGACACGAATTTATGACGTCACAACTACGTGTCGCGACAACATTTGTGACGCAGTAACCCGTTTAAATTTCATTTACACGAACTTAAAACGATAGAATTTGAGAAAAATAAAAACTAGAACGAGAATAAAAAGAGTCTTAAACACCCAACTTGGATATCAACAGTCAGCGCTGAATGTTTCGTCGATATGACGTCATTCTACGGCCATTTTGGAGATCCGCGCCATCTGGTGTAAATTTATACAAACATTTGTTCAAATGTATTTAATTCACTAAACCGCGCTTGCGCAGTCGAATGCGCGCCATCTGGTGACGAAATTTGTATAACTGTGAGAGAGGAAACACATTTTAATTTTGTTTACCTTTCGTGTATTTATAATAACTGATTTGTGTTTATCTTCGCAACAATCACTCTACAACACGTTAAAAGAAATTTTAGTCCTAAATGCTTTCAAATAAATAATTTACCATGAAGGACGGGCATAAAATCACTGGCCAGAAAATGCTGCGAACACACCCTGGTGTTTGCATTTATCACAAAACTTTTCTCTAAATCTCTCCTTATTTTCACTAACCATTCTTTTCTCAACTTTAAATCCTTTGGAATTACGTGCCAAGAATAGGTTCTATCGCCTTTTCTTTTAAAATTGGTACAAATAGGCACGGCACAACTCCAACGACCCATTTCACAGTAACAGAAAGTAAATCTTATCCCCTAGTGATAGTTATAATTTTTGCCACGAGAGGGCGCATAAGTATCGCGCGACGGATGAACTAGAAGCGCGAGGGTAGCCAATGCTGAAAATCTCGTACGAGCTAAGATTTTAGATTTCAAAATCCTAGAAATCCTAAAAATTCATGAAATCGTCTAAATTGTTGCAAAACATGTAGCAAAATCAAGCAAAATCTATAAAGAAATCCACCTGAAATCTTCAAATCCTCAGCAAATTCCTGAAATCTTCAAATCCACAGAAAATTCCTGAAATCTTCAAATCCACAGCAAATCCCTAAAATCTTCAATCCACAGAAAATTCCTGAAATCTTCAAATCCACAGCAAATCCCTGAAATCTTTAGCAAATCTCTAAAATCCGTAAAATCTTGTAAATCCGTAAAATCATCATATCCCTGAAATGTTTAGCAAATCTCTAAATCTAAGAAATCTTATAAATCCATAAATTCGAGAAAAATCTTTAAGAAATCTGCCTGACAAATCTTCCCTGAAATCTTTAGCAAATCTCTAAATTCCAAGAAATCTCATAAATCCGTAAAATCCGTAAAATCGAGCAAAATCTTTAAGAAATCTGCATGAAATCCTGACAAATCCTCCTAAATCACAAAAAAAAAACCTTCTGAAATCCTGAAATCTTCAGGATTTCAACAAGATTTCAAAATCCCGTACGCCATTTTTACAAATGGCTACCCCGTCGATTAGAAATACAAGTTTTAATTCGGAGATTTCCATTTTATTTCTCCTTTTTGTAACCAAACAACATAGAAAAAGACCACACAGAGCTCAAATTGTTTTTTTTCTTCTAAGCTTATTTAAAAAATAATAATAATAATAATAGTTAATAATAGTTATATGAATAAAAATAACATAAACTTTTCCTATGGATTGTAGTCAAAGTAATTAATCGGTGGTTTAGTTTCGCTGCTAGTTGTCGTGGTCGTGGTCGTGGTCGTGGTTACGTTGATGTTCGTAACGTCGGTTCTGGAAATTGGATTGTGGGTAATTAAAATCAAATTTGGTGTTTTGTTTTGTTTTGTTTGTTTTTACTTGCTGTTGGTTTGCACGCGGTGAGGTATCGGCGGAGGAGCTCGTTGACGGACACTCTCTCGTTCGACTACGGTCATTATGCTCACGGATGGAAGCCAACTCTTGTCTCTGCGAATTGAAGAAAAAAAATTATTTATTGCAAAGATTCAATGTTTTTCAGCTAAACATTCAATTTTTCGTCCAAAAACCCAATTTTTCGTCCAAAAACTCAATTTTTCGTCCAAAAACCCAATTTTTTATTCCAGAAAACCAATTTTTGGTCCTAATAAACCATTTATAGACCCAAAATTCCAATAAAAAAAATCAAATTTTGGACTTAAAAATCCAATAAAAACCAATATTTGACCCAAAAATCCAATAAAAACCAATTTTTAACCCAAAATTTCAATAAAAATCAATTTTTGATCCAATAATTAATTTTTAAGAAAAATTTTTGACTTAATAAACCAATTTTTAGTCTAAAAAATTTAATTGTCTTTTCATAAAATCCAATTTTTCACCCAATAAACCAATTTTTCACCGAAAAATAGTATTTTTTCACCGAAAAATAGTATATTTTCACCGAAAAATAGTATTTTTTCACCCGAAAAAAATATTTCACCACCAAAAAAAAAAAAATTTATTTGGACCCAAAAATTCAAATTTTCACCCACAAATTCAATTTTTCACCAAAAAATTCAATTTTTCACCAAAAAATTCAATTTTTCACCCAAAAATTCAATTTTTCACCAAAAAATTCAATTTTTCACCAAAAAATTCAATTTTTCACCCAGAAATCCAATTTTCTATCCAAAAATCAATTTTTCACCCAGAAAGCTTATTATTAACAAAAGAAATCCAATTTGGACCCAAAAAAAACCCCATTTGGACCGAAAAAAACCCAATTTAGTCCTCAAAATTCCCTTCCCCAATGAAATCACCTTAGCGCAGTAGCGACGACATTTTTCTTGGGCTCTTCGTCATAACTCTGCGTGGTGCACCCGAAATACTCGCCCAATTCGTGGATGACGCGCCTCTGCTCGCGATTCATGGGCGGAAACGCGTAGCTCCTGCTCTTCTGCTTCGACTGTTTGGCGTTCTGCACCACCTCGCTGAACTTGGTGTAGGCGTTGGTGATGAAACGCAGATTGGACTTGGTGAAATCCTTGAGGAAATCCGTGTAGGACGGCGGCCCCAGTTTGTTGGTGAGTTCCGGGTTGCGTATTTGGAGGGCCAGCGCGAGGCGGCGGTTGCGTTCGATCAGAGCGCACTGCTCGTTGCACTCGAGCCGTCGGTTCTTGCCGTTCCGCGGGACCAGTTCGCTGATGTCGACCGATTCTCCTCGCTGCAGACCGCACAGCTTGGACGCCATCGATGCCGCGGCGGCTTGTTTCATTGTGCGCTGATTCTCCGCGCACGAAATCGTCTCGGACAAATGGCCGCATTCACAGGTCACCAAAACCTACACAAAATTAATCAATAAATTACTCAATCACTCAACAAATTGCTCAAATCAATAAATAACTAATAATTTAATCAGTCAACTAATTAATCAATAAATTAATCAATCGTTTAATCAATCAATAAATTAATCAATCATTTAATCAATCAATAAATTAATCAATCATTTAATCAATCATTTAATCAATCAATCATTTAATCAATCAATAAATTAATCAATCACTTAATCAATCAATAAATTAATCAATCACTTAATCAATCAACTAATTAATCAATCATTTAATCAATCAATAAATTAATCAATCACTTAATCAATCAACTAATTAATCAATTAGGGATGCGCGGAATCAGCATGACCCGCAATCAATCAATCAATCAATCAATCAACTCAATTGATTTTTGGAAGAGTTGATTGTTTGACTAATTGATTCAATAATTGATTGATTGACTAATTAGTTGATTAATTGACTGAATGATTGACTAATTAGTTAATTAATAGATTGATTGATTGATTAATTGATTAATTTGACTGTTGATCAAAAGTCATCAAATCACCCGTCAAAATTAATCAATCAACTAACTACTTAATCAATTAATTGATTTATCAATAATGAATCAATAAAAGTCATTCCTCTAATTGACAATTAATCAATCAATCGATTACTGGCAATACATCAATTTCGTACTTTGGCCTTGCAAAAGGACTGCGGACACGGGCGCTGGCCGTGACACGGCTGCGCGCACGGATGGTTGCAAGCGGCTCTGAGTCTGGTGCACGGGAGAGAGCATTTGTTGCCGGGTTTCAAACACGACCCGCAATGACACGTCAGCGGACAGTTGTGCATGCCACACGGCAGCGGTTTGTTGCACGGGTGGCCGCACGACACGACCGTCAAGTAACACGGGACATTGCTTCGTAACTAGCGAAACAAAAAGTTTAATTAAATTATTCCAATTGAAATTAAATGAAATCAAATCTTGACCTCGTGTTCGCCGGAACACAGTTTCTCCGTCAAGTAAGTGCAGGGTGGACACGTTTGTTCGCTGTGACAATTGTGCGCGACCGGGTGCGAGCACGGATGACTTCTAGTGCATGGTTTCTGGCATTCCGGGGGTCTGGTGCCGCATGGAATTGGCGGATAACGAATCGAAGCGCCGCAGTGACATAATTGTTCATCGAAACCTATCAACAACAAAACAATAAATAAATAAATAAATAAATAAATCGAAATAAATGACGTAAAACTTGAAAAGAATCGCGAAAAACATTAAAAAAATGACGAAAAAAATGAGAAAAAAATTCCGAAAAACACAAAAAATAACGAAAAACATGATAAGTGACGAAAAACATGATAAATGACGAAAAAATCACCATAAACAACATAAAACTAAAACACGAAAAACGTGAAAAAATAACATAAAACATGAAATGAGTCACGAAAAAACAGAAAAAAAATTCCGAACAACGAAAAAGATGAAAAAAATAACGAAAAACATGAAAAATGACGAAACAAAATGACAAAAAAAAGAAACCACGAAAAACCAAAAAATTACAAAAAACAAAAAAAAATGACAAACAAATCACATAAAACATGAAATAAGTCACAAAAAACAAAAAAAAAATGACGAAAACATGAAAAATGTAACGAAAAACATGAAAAAAATGACGAAAAAGTAACAAAACATAAAATAAGTCACTAAAACATCAAGAAAAAAAAATCACGAAAATTACGAAAGAAAAAATCACCACAACACGAAAAAGACAAAAAAAATATCAAATAACATAAAAATCATGAAAAACATTAAAAAAAAAACTATAAAAAAACCGATGTAAACCATTAAAAAATGACGAACTACAGCCGACAGGTTTCTTACTTGTGCGCCAGCACGGCAGACAATTGCCCAGATGACACAGAGAATCGCAGTTGTGTAATCCGCACGAGAGTTTCTTGTTGCACTGAAGGCTGCAGCGATGTTCGGCGTCCACGCAGCATTTCTGCAGGCATTTGTGGCGGCCGCAGCGCCGTTTCTTCTTGCATTTTCGATCGCAAGTGAAGTCTTTTAAACTCGATTTCTCGCCGCATCCGATTTCCTTCTTCAGGCTTCCGCAGCGGCATTTCACTCGCGTTTTCAGGGGGCACGTGGGGCACGTGCCTTTGTGACACGTTGCTTGACACGTGTGCGGTTTATCTACAAAATGCAAATACAGAAATAAATAAATAAATAGAAAATTGGATTTTTCAAGTAATGGAAAGATTTTTGGAATTTTATGTAATTTTGTGTAATTTTATGGTTGTAAATGGAAATTTTATGGTAAGTTTCGTATTTGGAATGGGATTTTATGGGATTTTATATTTTAGATAAAATTTCTATTGGATTTTCATAATTTAAATGCAATTTCTATTAAATTCTCACATTTGCGATGAAATTTCTTATGAATTTTCACATTTTTACAGAGTTTTCATGGAATTTTCACATAAATATGGAATTTTCGTGGAATCTTCACATTTTAACGAAATTTTCGTGAAATTTTCCTATTTTCGTGGAATTTCTATGGAATTTTCACATAGAATTTGTATTAGATAGATTTTCCATCAATTTTTCCAAATTAAAATGAATTTTCCATCGATTTTTCACAATTAAAATAGATTTCCCATCCATTTTTCACACTTAAAATGAATTCCCATTGATTTTTCACAATTAAAATAAATTTTCCACTGAAATTTCCACAATTAAAATAAATTTCCCATCAATTTTTCACAATTAAAATAAATTTCCAATCGATTTTTTACAATTAAAATTAATTCCAATCGATTTTTTCAAATTAAAATAAATTTTTCATCGATTTTTTCAAATTAAAATAGATTTTCCATCGATTTTTTCAAATTAAAATGGATTTTCCATTAAATTTCCACAATTAAAATAAATTTCCCATCAATTTTTCACAATTAAAATAAACTTCCAATCGATTTTTTTACAATTAAAATAAATTCCAATCGATTTTTTCAAATTAAATGGATTTTCCATCGATTTTTCACAATTAAAATAAATTTTTCATCGATTTTCCACAATTAAAATAAATTTTCCATCGATTTTTTCAAATTAAAATAAATTTTCCATTGAATTTCCACAATTAAAATAAATTTTCCATCGAATTTCCAAAATTAATATGGAAATTTCAACAAATTCCCATAATGAAAATGAAACTTTCATGCAATTTCTCAATTCCACAACAACTTTTCACGCAAAACCAAAACCCCACCACTTCCAAACACTCCAATTCACCGTCAGATCCGCACGTAAGTTGCTTCTCGCACACCTGACCGCACGACGCGATCGGATCGGTGCACAAAACGCGCACTTCGCCGCCCAGTTCGCTCAGCCTCTTCTTCCCGCAGTGGCAATGAGTCACGATCTCCGGACTCAACTGACACTCGTTGCACGCCCCGCCGTGGCAGACCCTCTCGCAAGTGTGCCGGCCGCAGTTCAGCGGCTGTCCGCACGTGGCGCCGCACGAAAAACGTCTCTGAGACGTCTCCGCCGTGCACGTCACCTGTTTAACCAGTTTCCCGCAATGACAATCTGCGAAAACGTAAAAAAAATTCGTTAAATTCGTTAAATTCATTCAAATTTCGACTCGTTACTTTGGTCAATCGTTTCCGCGCATGCGCCGCACGACCCCAGGTGACATTTCTTCTGGCAGCTGTGCGTCTGGCAGTTCAGTAGTCGTCCGCAGATTTTCTCACATAACATGGTTTCAGATATTCCACATCTGACGACCTAATTTTAGCAAAAGGAAGTTAACTTTTTGGCATTTTGGACAGAAAGAGTAAAATTTTGGGCATTTTTGGACATAAAAAGTCAAATTTTTGACGTTTTTGGAAATAAAAAATCAAATTTTTGACGTTTTTGGACATAAAAAGTCAAATTTTTGACGTTTTTGGACATAAAAAGTCAAATTGTTGACGTTTTTGGACATAAAAAGTCAAATTGTTGACGTTTTTGGACATAAAAAGTCAAATTTTGGACGTTTTTGGACATAAAAAGACAAATTTTTGGTTAGAAAATGGTTTTGGGTAGAATAAGTCAAATTTTCTGCATTTTCGGCAAAAAAAGTCAAATTTTCGGCATTTTCGGCAATAAAACGTCAAAATTTTCTGAATTTTCGGCAAAAAAAGTCAAATTTTCTGCATTTTCGGCAATAAAAAAAATCAAATTTTCTGCATTTTTGACGTAAACAGTGACTTTGTAAGCTCAAAAATCTATTGTTGTTTATATAAATTCATTTTTAGGCCCAAATGTAAAAAAAATGCAATTTTTATGCAGTAATACACCATTTCCTGCATTAACCGGCTTTTCTATGTTTAATTTTATGTCAATATACGCATTTTCTGGGCAATTTTTTAGGACCTATCAAACATTTTTATGCGCTTTAGACCAAAAAATCGACAATTTTCACCAAAAAATCGACAATTTTCACCAAAAAATCGACAATTTTCACCAAAAAATCGACAATTTCGTACTTTAATTGTTTGTCCGCAAGCGCAGCTTCTCTCCACTTGCATCTGGCATTGTGGACACGGACCGGGATGACACTGTATGCGGCATTTGTGGATGCAGCCGTCGCCCACAAGTGCCTTGTTGCACGGTTCCCCGCAGGAGTGCGGAGTTTCGTAATGGTTCCACGGTGGGTCCCTCATTTTCCCGCAAAAACAGAAATACTGAAACGGAATCGCGTCCGAAATGTGCTGGCAAACGGGACAGCGCCAACCACAACCTAACAAAATTAAATCAAATTATATAATTTATTTTTTGAAGTCGAAATGCAACTGACGGAACGTAAAACAAAATACATTTTAGGCGCAAAATGAATTTCGGAAACGATGTTACGGCTTTTACGAGCTAAATTCAGCGATTTTAGACAAAAAGTCAAGTTATTTTGATCAAAATGGACTTTTATTGACAACAAAAGCCATTTTAGGCATAAAAGTATGATTTTTAAGCACTAAAATAAACGTTTTAGACGAAAATTCATATTTTAAGTTCAAAAATTTAGTTTACACAATTAAAATTAAATTTTAGCCCCAAAATTATGCACTCTAGATGCATAAAATGTGAGTTATAGACCAATAGCTGCGTTTACATGCGCATAATCTAAACTTCTTAACAAAAAATCGCACTTTTTAGACCAAAAACTTGCAATTATCTAAAAAAATCGCAATTTTTAGACCAAAAACTTGCAATTATTCAAAAAATCGCTTTTTTTAGACCAAAAAAAAACATTTTAGGTAAAATTTTTAGGCAAAATATTTTCAAGACAAAAAAAAAAAATTTTTATGCCGAAAAATCGCCGAAAAATCCACGAAAAGCCCGAAACAAATCTCCTCACGTCACCAATCTCAACCGAACCTTCAACAATCGCAGCTGACGATTCCGCCCACTTGCGAATACACTTCAAGTGAAAAATATTGTAACAATAACAGCAGCTCCAAACCGCCTCCTGCGACCTCACCCGGTCGCAACAAACGGTGCACTCGCAACTATTGTGCGACAGCTGCTCAATCAAATTATCTAAAAAAAAAAAGAAAAATCAAAAATAAATTAAAATAAATCGACTAAACCCAAAACAAAAAAAAATCGATTCTCAACCTCTCTGCGATATCTTGACCTCCTTCTCGACGCTTTTCTTCGCCTCACTCGCACCCTGCGCGTTCCAAAACGCTCCAAACCCACTCGCACTCGATTTCTTCTTAGTATACCAACTTCCCCTCGAATTATACCTCCCGGAACTTCGATTTTCGAACACCATCGTGCGTCTCGGGTCACTCCGACGCTCATTATTCGATTTTTCCGCCCGAAATCGACCTGCAGACTCTGAAAAAAGCAATTTTTCACTTAAATGCATCGATTAAAACGTTTCAAAACCCCAAATTCGCATCCACCTTGATTAAAATTCAATCCCTCGAACGAGCTAACCGCCTCGGCAAGCGGTACGGCGGCGCGCGGCACAAATTCCTTCGCATTAACGGACATTTCGACATTTTTCTCTCTGAAATTGCTCTTGTTGTTGTTTCTGTTGTTCGGTTTCCACTTGCGATCGTAGCCCGAAGCTCCTCTGTAGCCTCTTCGGGTCGGTAAGTCGTTTCTTGAGGTGGAAAAGTCCTGTCGACGACTTTGGTTGTAGTTGCGCTGATTGCCACGTTGACGCGGCGAATATGAAGTCGAGGCCCGCGGTTCATTTTCGGTCGCGTTGGGCGCGGGCGAGTCTTTTTCCATCAATCTATGAGTCGGAGAATGTGAGAAAATGTGTTTGGTTATTGTTTTTATGTTTTATCTGCGTTGCAATATTACCGTAATACCGGAAACACGAAATTTGCACCCCCGTTGTCACCACAATGTGCAACGTTGGGCAAGATTAAAGATGGCGGAGGTTGGAGTTTGTTTTTGTCACGTTGCGGCGCTGATTAACCGGCAAGTAAAGACACAAAAATTACTCGTTTCGTTGGTTTATTAATTTTTTTTTTTACTGGCAAATTAACATTTGAGATTATTGCATTTATTTTGTAAGAAATTATAAATATAAATAAAATAAAATATTTTATTTCTCTGCCATCTGGTGGTTGTTATTGTCAAAAACTCCCAAAAACATCTAAAACAAAACTAAAATTAAGTTATTTAAATAAATAAATTTCCAAAACAACATTTCTTTAATAATATTATTATTACTAGTACTATTAATTATTTAAAATTAATAAAACTCATAAATATTCTTCATCTTTGAATGTTTATATAAGCTGTCACTAGATGGGTTAAGTAATGGCTGAACATTTCAAAAATGGCAATAGATCAGTTTTGTTGTTGCATTTCTTTGAAAGGAGGAATAGCAATTGCTGCAGCACTAGAAGTGGTGATGCATTTATTAAACAAATAAACTAACTAATTTTAAAATAAAATTTTTTGCTCGATTAGTATTGGACAATGGCTACTGCAATAGATGCAGTCTTCTTTTTGCTTGAACCTGATGTAATATTCATGTTAACTGTCACTGGAATCATCCTATCAGGTTCCATTGAACTTTTCTCTCATTTAATAAACATTAATTAATCTTTCTTTTTGTTGGGCAGAAAAAAATTGGTCTTATTACATAGTAGTCTATGAATTACTGATTGGAATTTTGGGATTCTTCTGCTTGATCAAAGCCCTTGCAACAGTAATATTCATTCCTCCATTAAAATCGCAATTTAAAAAACATTATTTTGTTTTATAGGCAAGAAGGATTTACATAATTCCATGGTTTTTCATTGCTGCTTGTCACTGCCTCTCAACTATAATCCTCAGCGTAGTTTTCTTGTTCTATGGAATAAGTAATAAAGTAGGTTTCGTTTTCACCCAGTAATATCGAAACTAAGTGATTGGCGGTAATTAATCTTTCAGCATAAGCTGCAGATTTCTGTATGTTCAATTTACATCTTCATCACCTTGTTCTACGTGAGCAAACTGTCAGTTATTGTAGTACACCTAACAAATTTTGTTTTATCTCTCCTACACAGATATATCTTGTATATGTGGTTCACACTTATTACGCCCAGTTAGGGGCTAGAGGCACTCGCCAAACGACTGACGAATTGGTAACCACCGAACCGTCGGCAACTTTCCTTCCGGCATCATGATTTTTAATAAGTTTGTATTAATTAGTGTTTCACCCAATTGCATAGCTCGCATTAAATGTTAGCGCGCTTGTAAATATGGAAGTACCTGTGGAATCATTTAATTACAAACACATTTCCTCACATACAGTCAATTTCTGGATGATTTACTTCTTGCACAAGTCAAATGAAAACTACACCAAATGCAGATTTTTTGGCATCTTTCCAACTCAATAAGATTCTGGTTGAGGTTTTGGTCTACCTTCCACTTCCACTTCCTAGAAAGCATAATAAAATCATATTTAGAATTGCTGTGTGGTAATATCAAACATAGACTGGACACAATTGGAGATAGAGTATGGGGTTTAACCGTGCAAGCAAGCAATAGGGCCACAACTTCCAACATATTCTGACAATACTTTGGTATAAAACAATCTTCAGTAAGTAGCACAAATTGTCTTTTTATGGTCTTTTCATCCTTATTGCAATGTGAGAGTGGACGGGCGCTGCCAGGATTATCCTAACAGCACAAGACAGTGTAGACACACACTTCACGTAAACACCAATAACACAAACAGGGACGTCGCTGGCTTGTTTGTCGCCGGGGTGCAAGCTATGTGCCGCCGCCCTTTTTCCTTGCCAAAAATTTTTTCAACCTAAGAAAAAGGTCGTTTGAGGTCCGAGGCCGACAGGGTGCAAACTTAGGCACCACCTTCCAGGATGGCCCTGAAGGTACTAAGAATGTCCCTGCAGTCAAGTCCCTAGGCGTCACCATTACCACGGTAAACAGAATGGACAAGAATGGTCTCGCTTTGACTGGAACTCCAATCTCAATTGGGCTTTTATATGGTCCACTCTGCACCAATCAACTTGGACCTTTCTCTATTGGTCCCAGGACTGCGGTACTTCTTGGTCCATCTACTTTCCCGCGACTGTTTGGGATGTTACACGATCACGGCGACTATCCGCGAGCATTTACCTGCTCCAGAATAACGTATCTCTACAATACCAAATTATTTGTCAATATAGAAAGAAAAGATATAGAGGACCAGTGGTCCCAGTAGCTCCACTGTAGCAAAAAGAAATTGCAGTGTATCATAAAAGGCTGAAAAGAAGAGATTTGAGATTTGGGGCCATTGGTTTGTGCCCGGTCAATAATAATGATGTCTGCGTTACCTCATTAATGAATCTGGGATAGAACATTGGAGAAGTTTGACATGGGATTGCTCTATCATGTTGGACACACACAAGAATTGACTGATCAAAAACTGTGTATGCAGGACATCGAAATATTTGGTGGATGCCAAGCATGCATCTATGATAGTCCCTGCAGTGGTTGGCGATGTCGGCGTAAAACCCGTCGGCTTTTCCCCGGCAAGCGAAGTTGGTGAAAATACCCTGGGAAAATACTGACAGGTCAATAAATAATAGTGCTGGTTCTTGATGAGTGGCTTGAAAAGAATGTTTTTCCAGAAAGCTCATTATGTCTTGGGTGTCATTGTTGATGTCCTGATTCTCTGAGGGATTAATCAAAGGAATGTCTGGGATTCCCTGTGAATCCCAATTGGGATTTTGATGTTGATGCTGGAATGGAGCTGCAGTTGGCAATAAAGGCATAGGAATATATAATGTAGGTCCAAATAAACTTGAAAATGAAAATGCACCGGTCACCTGGGAAATAGTCACACATGTTAGTCACAAGGATTGATCCTTTGTTCATTTTGTTTACTTACTTGGTATGTGGTATTGAGTAAGAGCAGAAGACTAAGCAGTGAGGATGTATCTATAAATGAATTGGTTACATTACAAAATAAACAGAAATAAACAGAAATAAACAGCTACTTACTAAACTTGTCCATGGTGAAGTGACTAATACAAGTAAAAATGTTCTGTTTGACCCTTTCTTTTGTGTTGGTGGTCATGTGACATACAGTAAGGGGGAATATTGCTATTTTAGTAGTTTGACCTTGAATTTCACAAAAGCAGGAAATGTAGACATTATGTTTTATTTTTATTTCTTGAAGAATGTGGAATATATATATATTTTTTGCATGTTGACTGACATGGCAGCTGGCCATGGTGCAAACTTTAATTTAATTACCTAACATCTTTTTTTGGTATAAATAGCTTGTACGTGCAAGTTTGAATTCTTATCAGTTTAGTAAGAAGATTTTTTTGTCCGCAAAATTATATATTTTTTAGTTATTACAGTTTATTATTCAAAATTTAAAATAAATAAAAATGTCTCCCATGTTTGTATTTTTGTCTTTTGGTGATTTTTTTTTTTGTATATATAAATATGTAATTATAGAATATGAGGGAAGCTATTTTAAGTTAGATTTTTGAAATGGGTTCAATTTTTGAGAAATTTAATCTCATTTTAAATGAATATATAGCATTTCACATTTTTGACACATCTGTACGAGTTGGGCAACAACTAACACCCGAGTCCGACGAACTCTAGACATCGCTGCGCTTCACGAAAAGGTGGAATACCAAGATGGCCTAAAAACGGAAAAATTCAAATCCAACCCACAAAACAAACGAAACAAACACTTCCAAACGCACAAACCGAATTAAAAACACGTAATCTTTCAATAATCTTTATTAAAACACTTTATTCAGTGTTAAATTCACTCGCATTTCGGTCGCATACCGCGCGCATTTTTAGCTTATTGCGTAGCAGCAGCAGAGTTCAATTTCCGCTCACCGCCCAGCCCATGCAGATGCTGCCGCTGCCGTTTTCGCAACACAAAAACATCGTTCCCGAGTAGGATTTAGTCGCTCTTCGATTCGCACTGTAGACTAGAGCACACGCCGGCCACAATGAGCGACGTAGTATTAGAATCGGCTTCGAAACGCGATGTTCTGCACTCGCATTCCGAAAACAACTCGGAAACGGGCAGTAAGACGAAAAAAAGACAAAAAAAAAAATGAAATTAATTTAAAAATTAAAATTTTTATAAATTTTTTTAAATAATTTTTTATTTTTTTATTTTAGGTTTGCTTTCGCCGTTCGACGGGTTCGAGCCGAATTACCCGCAGACGCTTCCGATAATGCACTCGCAGTTGGACGATCAGCTGGAGGAGTTGGCGCAGACGATTTTGACGCGGCAGGAGGAACAGCATTTGAGTAATGAGATTTCGGCGCCGTACGAAGTGCCGCAGTTCCCGATCGAACAGATTGAGAAGAAGTTGGCCGTGCAGAGGCAGATTAGCTCAAAGTAAATGACTGCGCGATTTGGATTGGGGGATTTATTATTCATGCGCGGCGTGTGGTGTGGGATAACGATTGATGCGTTGTTTTGGTTGCGGTCATGAAGAGGTGCGGGTGGTTTTTATGTTTTGGGTTTTTTTTGGGTTTTTTTTTGATTTTTTTTTTGAGTTTTTTAGAAGGGAAATCTTAAATTTGGAGTTTATTTCAGTTTTATTTGTTTGTTTTTGTTGTTTTTGATAGGAGAAAATGTTTTTTTGTGTTTTTTTAAAAGGAATTTTGGTTTTTTGTTGGTTTTTTGTTGGTTTTTTTGAGTTTTTTTTTGAGTTTTTTAGAAGGGAAATCTTAAATTTGGAGTTTATTTCAGTTTTATTTGTTTGTTTTTGTTGTTT
>JAQFXT010001519.1:0-17116 GCA_034683725.1 Strigamia crassipes | reverse complement strand
CAGGATTTATATTTGGTCTAAAACATTCAATTTCAGACTAAAAACTTGGTACGGAAAGGCCTCCCAGAATGCAAAGCAGTTTGCATGTGGCGCCACCGGTGGCAGAATGGTCTGGGCACATGGAGACGTGTCCATGTTATCCTTGGTTCATGGTGCGTGTGAGCCCCAAAAAAATAAAGCAAAATAAATTAAAACGATAAAAACAGAAAAACGAAATGAAATCACTCAATAATTCAACAAATAGGAAACCCACAATTCTTTTCGCACCTGGGCCCCATCTTGGAGAAGGCTGGCCATGCAACTCTTAATCAAAGAATCACAGTATTAAATTAAATCAATTTAGGCAATTTATTTCAGTGTTCTTAATCAAATTAAACATTTATTTTAGTCGTTTTGTTGAGTTTAGACACTTATTTTAATCATTTTGTTGAATTTAGACACTTATTTTAGTCATTTTGTTGAATTTAGACACTTATTTTAGTCATTTTGTTCAATTTAGACACTTATTTTAGTCATTTTGTTCAATTTAGACATTGAAATTAATCATTTTGTTCAATTTAGACATTGAAATTAGTCATTTTGTTCAATTTAGACATTGAATTTAGTCATTTTGATCAATTTAGACCCACATTGTTCCGGCTACTGCATTCAATGATCATCAAGTGCTTAATGAGAGCCTTTACTGTATTTGTACCCCGTGCAGTAAAAAAGCCTTTTTTACGATATTCGCTCTAGCTAAAAGATACTTAAGGTACAAAAGATGGATAATTCACTTTAGAAGGCACAGATTGGACGCACCTGCTGATGTACACTAAATTCTCGCATAAAGGATTACGGTAATTGAAGTTTTATGCAATCGACATCATCAAAAGTTCCCTGTCTTCGAGCTTTAGGGACGGTACTTAAAAAAAGACATCCCAAACCTTGTCATGAGGGATTTTCCTTTTATGGTCCAATTCGCAGATATTAGCATTCAGACAGGAAGAAACTCTTTGTTTTTATATATTGACTTTTTCTCTTTCTCTCTTCTTTCTTCTATTTTTTTATCACCAGTTGAAAGACTTTTTTTTTTTACTATTTGGATGATTTCCAAAACTATGCGTAGTTTGGAGACTTCTAGACCTATTTCAATAGATTCCTCTTTTGGGGTTTATAGGGGTATTGGAGCACTTCGTTTATGATCTTTTATTTTGGGTCTCCTGCTACTAAGCTTAGGTCTTATTAGGTAATTACTTCGAGAAGCTGGATTACAAGCTTTAAGTCAGAACAAAATCGAGCAGAACTCTTGTCTGATTCGTTTCTGTAACAGCAGAAATGTTATGGGCAATTAATGATAGGAAATATGAGAAAACTAGAAATTATTGCGGAATAAACCGATGATTCAAGATAAATCTGTCCACCCTAAAGCAATAAACATTGTCACGTGCTGAAACAGTGTATGTTATGTTTTGGAAAACTTACGACAAACTCCCATTGGTTGGGCATATCACAAGCTCAAGGATACACAAAACTGACCACGTGATCCTTCTCACCCAATAAAGAAGAGATCAATTACAAAGTGGCTATTTAATACTCACTAAAATATCCGTAAAATACATTATTAAAATATAGAATAACTTTAATGCTAACAGTATTTAAAGTGGGTAGAACAGATGTGTAAACTGAACAGAAACTGAGACAGAAACTGAGGCCGAAACTCGATCCAAAACTGTTACAGTCGAACCTCGTTATACGAATCGCAAGGGACTCGAAAATCTGTTTGTTGTAACGAAAGTTCATTATAAGAAACTACAGTACAAAATTTTTTTCAGTTCTGTAACTAAAAACGAATTCATGTTTATCATAAAAAACATTATTTATTTATACACGTGTTGATTTTTATTTGAATTTAACTTTTTACAGCATTTTAAAAAAAATAAAATGTTCATTTTCATCAATTTAAAAAATAAAATTTTCTGGCACATAGCATGTGAACAAGGTGAGCCATGTGATTAATTTTCAAAATTCGTTGTAAAAAGGGCTTGTGGATATTAGAAGGGCCTTAAAAACTTGTTCTTTATAACGAACAATTCGTAATATCAAAATTCGTTATATTGAAATTTTTTAACATGGTGTTCTAAAAAAAACCAACCAAGCCATTTAAAAATATTCGTTATACCAAAAATTCGTTAGATCGCGATTCGTTGTAACAAAAATCCGTTAGATCGCGATTCGTTATAACAAGGTTCAACCTTAGTTCTAAAAATAATCACTGCTCGCTATTTTCGATCAGCATCCTTTTATGGCTAATAGGTGCGTTTTTAAAACTATACTTCATTTATATCTTGCAAGAACACTGTTTTAGCATTTTATATACATTCATTTTGAACCACAAACATACAATTACGCATCCACGCAATAAATAGACAGTTGAAACTCATTATAACAAACTGCGCTAAAGCAAATTTATCTTATAACACATTTTTTAAAATGACTTGGTTGGTTGGCCATAGAACACCACGTTAACAAATTTCAATGTAACAAATTTTAAAATTACGAATTATTAACTACAACTAACAAGTTTTTAGAAACACTCTAATACCCATAAGCCCTTGTTATAACATATTTTGAAAAAATTTATCACGTGACTCACGATCGAGAATAAAACAATACACGGTATTTGCTCTCATTGAACTCAGGTGTTCTAACTGCAAAATCGAGATTACCCCACGTTCTAATAAAAATCAGCGTACAAAATGCAATATGCAAAATCGGGTCGGTTTAAAAAGCTGATTATTAGATCAAAAACGTGCAAAAATGGTTTGTGACATATCAAAAACGATCTGAGGTCGTAAACTTGCAGTAAACTTGTATGTAATGTATACATGAAACGCTTTCAATTAGAGACCCGTGCACTCACTGCAAAATCAAAATTTGGAGACCGTGTTAAATTAGAGACCCGCGTTCAATGAAAGCAAATACATTGGAGAAAATTTCCCATTTTAAAATGGCTGCTAAACAAAAAGTAATTCCTGTCCAAGACAATTTAAACATCATTAATGCCATTGGCAATGGCAAGAAGCCATCAATTGCAGTAGATGAGTTTAATTTGTCTGGGTCTAGTGCAGTTTGTAACAACAAATTTCCATTACAACAAACAGATTTTTTGAGTCCCCCTGCGTTTCGTTACAACGAGATTCTCCTGTATTGCTAGAACAGTGTTTCAACACAAAACAGCCAAAATAACACCAAATTTTGATTATTTACTGAAAATTAAAAATCACAGAATACCAGATACCTACATCCCTAGTTCGAATAACATAAAATTCAACAAATGTTATTTCACTTTTGTAATTCGTTTTATTCCCGCAGAAGTTATTGCATTTGTTAGAGTAAAGTGCACCAAAGCTTTAGGGTCAAAAGATAAACAGCAAAACAAAATGTTTTCTAACCAACAACCTGAGCACAATAGAATGAAGACGTTGTTACTATTGTTGTAGCAATAAATTAACTTCCTTTTTTAAATGAATGTTCGAAACAACAGAGCTCAAGAGAGGGCATTTTCTCAAATTTAATGTTTGTGTATTTGCTTGACAAAATTAACTCCTTACTATGACATCCGCGCAAAACCCACGTGAGGGTCAGCCGCCAAGCGAGGAGAGTCGCGCTTAATGCGCCCCCGTACAATCGAAGCACGTGCTAACTGTCTTATGGAAGGATTGTGGGAAATCAGTATTGATGACCCTGCGAGTGGATTGGTTTAGCAACAAGATGAGCTGACCACCCCCCTAACGCGCTACGCCAAAGGCTTACTAATGCGACAAAGCTCATCCATCAATTGCGAAGTTTACATGTCCACGATTTTCCAGAAAAGTGAAAAACCCAATTTCACTTTTTCCAAAAACATTTCTGTAAAAAACATGATGTCAAATGTGGAATAACGAATTGTACAATCGTGGTCATATAAAATGATCATGCAAACATTAGTTAACTACCATAAATGCTCTCATTGAATGTGGGTATTTCAACTGCAAATCAAGATTACCCCGTAAGCTAATGAAATACAAAATCGGGTTGGTTTAAAATGCTGTTTTAATGAAAACAATTGATATTGTTCGACAAAAATTGGTTGTTATTAAAAAAATTTAATTTTTAATTCAAATTTGTAATGACGCCTAGCAGAACCAAAACTAACGAGATGTCAAGACGAGAAGAGAAACGTGTTGATTCTCGTGTTGGAAAATTCTAAGAGCTCCAGTTGCGAGATGTTCAGATTTGAGTTTTGGGATATTCAATGCGGAAAATGACGAGTTAAAAATTTGAGTACTGTTTTCTTTTAGGTTAAAAAGTCACTTGGTTCTCTTTATTCCAACTCTCTTAAAAACTATACACAACTGTCGCTATTGAACCAATAGTTCACTTTACCCCTCCAGGCATGTAGGGTCAAGGAGGGGATTAAAACAGGGGTCACAAGTCGCAAAAGAAAGACCATGACCAACAAAATGTATGAATGGTTAGATAAAGACAACTTTTGACAAATTGACTAAAATAAAATGATTAGGTTAAACAATAACTGTTGAAATCAAAAGAAAACCAGAAACCTAAACACAAACATGAATTATAAGTTTTTAGATTAAATGAAATTATTTGCGTAAAACGGTTGAGTTTTCACTAAACGTCTAGGCAGACGTAATGCAACACCACATTGTCTTGAAATGGTGACCTCCTGTTCAGGTGCCTAAACTTGGGGCACAACCTGCACACCCGCATTGGGCAGCTCTGTGTCTATCTATTTCATCTCTTGAATAAACCAAATTTAACCAGCGAGACTTCTCATACTAAAACTTATCACCAAATCATTTTTCTTTATACTTGACCCCAGTTTGGTGCCATTTTAAGTAAAGCCCAACACATAACCACAACACTTTTTTCCGCTTGCATGAGTATTTACACTACAAATTGCAAGGCGCAAACCACCCGGAATTTGCATTGTGCAAACAAAACCAGCTGAACCACAAAATTATGTTTCTGTTTTCTCAATTCATATCATCCATCTTGTTTATCTAGATTTTCTTTTTCTATTTTTACTTGGCTTTTTCTCCCCATATTTTCTTTTATTTCTTATTGTATGCTGTGGTCTGAAGACCATGTGGAGCTTGTTAAACCTAAGAAAAGTCATAAAAAATGAAGTGAAAAAAATGAGGCACTCATGTTGCCAATTGAGACCTATTATCATTGAGCTCATATTGCTTTAGTCCACAAGATAATCTAGTTACTGTCAAAAATTATGTACTAGGAACTCGCCTATGGTATCCCTTTCTTACTTTTTCAGTTTTTTATTTTTATTTTTTTACTTTAACCCTCCTCACCCCAACGTAGGGTCAATTTAACCCACAAAAATGTTTTTATTTTTTTTCTCCAAAACTAATTGGAATTTCTTTCTGAAAATGTGTGTATTTTGTTTAAACATCATAACAAACAATACAAAGTTTGCGCCATGTACTTTTCCCTTATAGTTAAAGCAATTTTTACACTATATTTAATGTAATGAAAAAATTGAAAAATACACTTTGCGCCATACACTTTTCCCTTATGTTATAAAAGTATTGTTACACTATGTTTATACCATGTGACTGATCATGTGACTGCCAGAGAAAAAAATACAACACAGCAGCATTTAATGTTTATCATTACTTCGTTGGTTTTAAAAAAAATTACATTTCAGACATTTTTGGGGATTAAAAATTCTTTTATTTTGTATGCAAATGGAGTATTCAGTAGAATCACGAAAAAAATGACAATTTTTAATTTCTAACAATTTATTTTTACGATTTTTTTGTGATTTTTACACCAAAAAATTAATTTCAACTCAAAATCAACCCAAAAAAAATAAATTAAACCAATTTCCTTATATTAATAACCAAAAAATAAACAATTGATAATTTTTAACAATTTTTCCTCAGATTTTTGTTATTTTTGCACCAAAAAAAATCAATTTTCACTCAAATTAAGCAAAAGAAATACATTTTCTACGATAAACTAAATAAATAAAACCAATTTCCTTATTTTAAAACCAAAAAAAAACACCATATGAGCAAACAAAAATATGGTTTTTGATTAAAACCGAACAATTTCTGTTCGTTTTTGATCAGAAACGAACAGAAATTGTTCGGTTTTGACCCAAAACGAACAGAAATTGTTCGGTTTTGATCCAAAACAAACCGAAATTGTTCGTTTCTGATCAAACACGAACAATTCTAACACGCAAACTAACTGATTTATCTGTATTCACGTTGCAAATGGCAGCAAAGTAAACAATCGCCATTTGCAATTTTTGACTGATGATGTCAATAGTGTTAAATTATCGGATTGGCTACGCTATTTCCAGTTATAGTGTAAGCTCTGTTATAGTTATGACTTTTCCACTAAAAATATAACTATATCGGGACTTTTTATAAGGGAAAAGTACATGGCGCAAACTGTGTAATATCAATATGACGCATCAACATTACCCAAAATTAAAAAGTTGTTAAGAGTGAGAAAAAACATTTTAAAAAAAAGCAAATCTTACGTAGATTTTTTTTGGATTTTTATGCAAAAAAATATTGGAGTTGGATCAATTTGACACCTTATCAGAAATGCACATCTCACGTTAGGCTTCTGGTTTATTTTCGGTGTTCTAGACAATAAAAACTCGCATGTAGATGAGAAAATTCAGCAGAAATTCCCAAAACTGGAGCTGTGATTGAAATTGAATGTAGTCGCAAGCGCGAATACATTTGATTTTAGCATTTTCCTAATTAAACTCTCGTCCAAGACATCGAAAAGCGTCTATTGATTTTTTCCAAATTAGATATGCACATTCAAAACTTACAACTTTGCTGCGTGTTGTCGAAGTTGACACGATCCATCACGCTGTGTCAATTTAAACACATTACACTGCAAGAATTTAGATTTACAAGCGCGTAAAAACCGTGCAAACCAATATTTTACAACGGGTTAAAAATTAAAATCAATTTACAGACATTAGAGAGTTTGCGGAAGAGTACTTGTAAGTTACAAAATGCCAAGTTATAACCTTACAACTTTAGTATGAAAAAATTAAACAACATGAAACAATTCTTTGATTGCTTTTATTCATTCTGAATCAGAAAAACGAAATTGTTTGATCCTAGATACAGATCTTTTAATCATAAAATGTGGTTTGGTCGGTTCACGATCATGCTAGCTGATCGTGCTAGCTGCAGCACGATGCCGTGTGTTAATTTTTCCATGAATTTTTATCCATTTTTTTGCTATGGCCAAGCAAATGAATTGCTCAAGTTACAAAGAAACTTATTAAGCTCGGTTTTGTTCACATTAATTTTGAGATTGATATAACATTCATTTTATTAAGTTTAAAGTGACATACGTTGGTGATTGATGAATATTCACGCGGGAGCATTTATCCTCTATTATTAGAAGTGCGCCAAAATTACAATGACGTCACAACACAAAACAATAGCACCAACTGGTGGCAAAAACTGAACCAAATGAGTCAAGCGCCGTGTGTAACTATCATAAGATACTTATTTTATAAAATAAGGTTATAACTCAATCCTTCCTTACAGTTATATCCTTTTATAAGAGTTTAACTCTATAACTCCACTTTTTATAACGCACAATTAACCTCCCGCAATGTTGAAATTAATTTCTCAAAAATAAATATTTCGCAAATAATTGAACTTTCTAGTCACTTCCCAGATTGATGGCTGTCAATTTCACTACATCTCGCTTTCCATATTCGTGTCTCCCCGGTCCCTTGCGCGAGTCCTGGCTCCGATTCGGAAGCAATTGCCCGACTGCACCTGACCAACGCTGACCATGCCAATGACCCGCCAGATGCGAACAACTCGGAGGAATACGAAATGCAGTCCATGGATCTTCTTCACTCGAGCTTTCCCTCGGTCGCAACTGCTTGCACAAGCCAAAGCCGCACGATTCAGTTTGCTAATATTTGATGATGTTTAGTGCGCATTTTCCCCCGAAAATTAATTCAGAAATATGTTCTTACAACATCTAATTCTAAATTAATTATCAGTATCGCAGTATTTGCCAACAGCGAGGCAAACACTAATGATTTCTAATTTAAACTCGAAACGGAATTTAAAATTAAAAATTAAAAACGTGCGAGCAAACCAGCCAATGACTGCAAACACTTATTTCACAAACCTGGGGGCGTGAAAGCGAAGCTATTTCGACTAAACTTCAAAATTCAATTTAAATTTTTTATTTTTTAAATAAAAAAAAAGCGAAAACTCCACACAGTTTATTTTAAAATAATTAAATTATGCCATCCATCAATTCATTGTCTTGACAAGCCACTTCCACAACTTATTTATACGCGGAACAAATCATAAGCTCCAATTAGCCGAGAGAATTTTAAAGGCCGGGCTTAACGGTTTTGCTATCGAGCAAAAGAAATTTATAATTAACTTTGCAAAATTACTTTATCCGAAAAAAAAAGAGACGGGGAAAAAAAATGTGGCGGTTCTTGCATCGTTCACTTTCTCGCTCCCAATTTTGGGACGATCATTAAAAAGAGAAATACACTCTACAGGGAACGGGATAAATAGCTTAAACTCTTATTTACTACCGAGTCCAATAACTAGGCAAAGTTTGCACGCTAAAAAATTATAATCTCGTTTATGATTTTGTTTCGTAGTGTATACAAATTTCTCGTCTTCACAAACAAAATTAAGGAGAGGAAAATTAAGAGTTGCAGGTTTGATGAAAAAGGTTCTTTCATATCAAGTTTGAAAACAAATTTCTTATATATTTATTTTTTTAAAAAGAAAAAAGAAAAAAAAAAAAAAAAAAATGTTTTTATTTAAAATTTAAAAACATAAGTAAAATAAAAAATAAAAAAAGAAATAAAAACATCCGAGATTAGAAAATGTTATTAGAAATCGTGCAGAAAAAAATAAACTGTCAATCAAGTTGAGTAAAATAATAATATAAAAAAAAAAAAGAGTTAGATTAAAAAAAAAATTATCCGGCGTATGTTGAGCAACTATTCTATAAAATTAATAGACGTTTTGGAAATTTTAGTTTGAAATTATGTTCCGTTGCTTCAGCAACACGTATACTAAAATTGGAACAATACGGAGAAGATTACTTATTAATTTTTATCTTCGGAAGAACTTGATCATTTCTGTATAACTCTAACGTACTACCAGAAACGAATATTGCTTTATTAGTCATTATCTAAGATTGATGGCTGTCAATCTCATCATACTATAAATACGGTCATTTTCCCTAATTATATCCTGCTTGTCTTTATCCAGTTTAAAAAAAAAATAGTCTAACTTAAAATACGCAATTCGTCTTATTGAAACATCTGCACTTTCGCAGTAAAGCCAAAAAAGATGATTTAGATTCATATCTAACCACCAATTTAAATGATAATGTTTAAGCAATTCTGTTAATGTTACGTACTTATGTGTACAAGGATTAGTATGATAAAAACGGCAAAGCTCGCAATTTGTCCCCTAATATGAACGTTGCATTTTAGTGGTAATAATTGGATCGAGACTATTTCCCTTTCAAATTTTGCTCCTCATGATGAATTCAGCTCGATTGCAATTGAAAATGCATCAGTATGCAAACTTCTGCTTTTATTGATGTTTTAATCAGAGAACAAAGTCCATGAGCGAATTACAAATTCATTTCAAATCTTGTATCTCCAGTTAAAACACACATATTTTAATACTTTTAAAAGTCAACAAACGAAGATCTAAACGGACCATCTTTCCGCTTAATTATTCATTCGGTGTTTAAAACAACAGCGTTGCAAGTAGAACAATTTTTCCAAGTATAATACATCTCGTACGGAGTGTCTAAAATGTTTATAATATTATTTAGTTTGAAAAATTTACACAAAATTAATTTAGTGCTATGCTCTAGTGGTTTGTTCATAACATTTAATAGTGTGAAGTTTCAGCTTTCTTTCAAACAATTTTTTTTTTTACAATAAGTCATTTGTCTACAATCACGGTTTTTCATAGTTCGTGTTGTCCAATAAGTTTATAATAAATAAACTCTTGTAGTAGCGAGCTTCACAGCCATGCAAGTCACGATCTGTAAGACAACTTTCTTGACGACCCAGCCTTGCATTCGCATCGAGAACTGAGAAACCGCAGAAAACCCAGTTGGAGGCGGGCGGTAGATGCTCTTACCATAGACACCGTACCGCAATCACCAAGAATAAGAAACAACTAAGGTTCCCAGCAGGAAACCCAAGGCGGGTCTTCTCCAGGAAGAGGCCCGCGTGCGAAAAGAATTGTGGGTCTCCTATTTGTTAAATTATTGAATGTTTCATTTCGATTTGCTGTTTTAAATTTTTTCGCTTTATTTTTCCGGGGCCCTATGCTCGGGTGCAACGATCCTGTCACAAACACTTAATTGATTATATCCTACTAAATCAACGGTTGAAGAAAACAATTTTATGTGCCTTGCACCCGCAAGTACTGACCACTCATCCACGTACTGACTAGGCCCAATGCTGCTTAACTTCGATGTTCTGATGGAAACGGATGAGCCACTTCTATCCTCTTTCGACTAAATTCCGATGAAGATTAAATATTACCACACGATCAATAGCAAACAAGCACCATGAAGCAAATAGATTGGATTGATTAAGCTGCCAAACATTGCCTCGCACAAAATAAATTTGAACACTTAAATTAAATCACCACCATATTGGATTTTAAAAAATCGCTTCTTCTAACACTCTAACTAACAATAGAAACCATTCCTCACAAGCTCCAAGTCACAAACTATTTTTAGTGCTAAAACAAAAGCACATGATATAAATTTGTCCTCAACGAGATAAAAATCAAGCAACAAAAGTTAGTAACGTGGCTCATTAGCCTCACAACATAACATGCATAGAATAAACTAGAAAAGAGAAAAGAGAAAAAAAAGAAAAAAAAAACAGCTGCAAAAATAGAAAATAAATGGATTATTCCAAAGCAGCAAGTTAATAATATGGGAGTGGAATAAGCAGGTCATTGTGTTCCATTCTCTTCCATTAACATTGTGTCTAAGTTGTAATTCCGGCCGCCCCTTTGGCATTAGCTCGACTCCAATGCCGACATTCAACGAGAAATTATTACCTCGTTATGGTCATCGGGCTGCGTTGACAACAAGCAGCTCGTGCATATTTTATGACCCACTAATGAACAAGCCACAAAGACACTCGGCCCAACTCCCTCCAACGACGCCAGATAACCAAATGAATACATAACAAACTTTTGCAAACACTTCGATTTAGCTCGCACATGCCCACACGCGCAGAAAATTCAGACGTTTACACAAAAAATATCATCAATTACGCACCAAAAATCTTTAAATTACACATTATTGCTGTATATTTAAAGCGCAAATTACATATGGCTGCATTTTAAGAGTTTTTTCTTGTTTCGCTTCTGTTTTATGCTTATTTTTCCAGTTTAAAGACAATTCCCTAATAAAATTTAATGCTACCCATTAAAAAAATATTTTTATTCCAGTAATAATTATTTTTTATCACAATCCGTGGACCGTCTAACCTAATAGTTTTATCGGCCATCTTCCTCTTTGTTTCCCCAGATGGTGCCACGATGCGCAGTAATAAAATGCAAACAAATCAAACGAATTCCCTCGTTCCAATTTAATTAACAATGTATCACGTCGAAAACACGAGTATTTCATTATTATTGCAGTCTGCAAATATCCGTAGCAATATTTTGTAAACATTGGCCGATATCCAATACTGATATCACTCAAATCGGCAAATTGGTCGCAGCATTATATTGATCCAGCTCCAATTATGTGCAATCCTGTGAATTTTTCATAATAAGCGATTTGTTTAGTTCTCATTGTTTTCCCCCATTTCTTCCGATTCTGTCCCCAGGTGGAAGTTCTGCATGATTAATTGTTAATTCCTCTAGTAGCGAGTATTTGCACATTTGCAATTCAGTTGAATTAAAGTTGTTCACCCAAGAAAGACCATTTCTTTCGAGCTACCACGCACACTTTTCGATCGCAAGAACATTTGCACTTGATGCAATTTACGCGAAAAGCTAAGAAATCTACTTTTAATTAAAACAAACGCTTTTGCATTGGTCGAATCGTTTTACATAGTAATTCAGACTAAACAACACTTTAAACAACGCATTCAAACTCCTGGTACGGGGATCACATCATTATTTTTATTTAGAAACAAAAAGTGGATTTAAATTGGTTTGATCCATATTCCAGACCCAGGAACGTGTAATTTGCCTTAAACGCACCGTAAATTGAGTTAAACGCGGGATCCATTACAGCGTAAGGGAAAAATTGCATCCAGGCATTCACCAATTAGTACACCCGCACATTTAAAGGCAATTTACAGACAATTTACGGTCAAATAAACGAAAAAAATAGTAAAACTATTCTTTTCAGAAAACTTGTGACAAACTCCCATAGTTAGGCATTTGGCACATCGCAAAGCTTAAGGATCCACACAACTGATAATGTGATCCTTCTCAACCAGTAAGGAAAAGCTTCATTTTAAAATGGCTGTTTAATACTCACTTAAATTTCCCTAAAATAAATTATTAACCACTTACAAATTAAAAATAAACATAAAACTCCCAACAAGTTTAATGCTGAATGCATGTAAAGCGGCTACAACAGAAGTAAAAATTGAGTCCGAAACTGTACCCAGACTGAACTAACCGGTCAAGATTAATCCTCTTGTGGCGGATCCCTCACTACACAATTACACAATTACGAAATGGCTGCAGACAGTTTGCGGAAGGTACTTTACATTATACTTAGTAGAACTTCTAATTCTGCAGGAAAAAAGTTTTTCTTAGAGTTTTTGATTTTGATTTTGATTTCCTCGCTACAATTACTAGTGAAAAAACGAAACGGCCCGGACTCTGAGGAGTCGCGGACCGAGAGTTGAACCACGGATCTTCCACTTGCCGGATAGATGCTCTACCAATTAAGCTACCCGGGACTCCAACAGAACCAGTGCACGTTTCGCCTTGTAATTTTTCACTATACTTGCGGTTGAACTTTTACGTTACAGTTATAAAATTCGACTTACCTCGTACAAGTCACGCGAATACTGAAACTAGAAACTGTTTCTTTTAGCAAATATAGATGCAATTGCTGTTCTAACTAATTCAAAACAATGCCACAACTTAATTATTGTAAATTGATAAGATTCCTACGGGGAAAACAATGAGATAATCAGTATTACCCTTGGGAATGAAGCGGAGAATTCCAATGGCGGCAAACAAGGTCATTGATAATTGCAATTTTTGATTAGTGTACTCGCAGTAACGTGGAAAACTACCGGATTGGCTACTCTATTTTCAGTTTACAGCGTAAGCCACAGTAAACTTATACGTTTTACACTAAATTTATAAACATAACGGGGAAAAGGCCTGCCGCAAACTCTGTAACAGCCAATGAGAGTTTGCCATACGTTTTATGAAACTAAATATAGTTCAAACTACACATCTCGATTTCATTCGAACCAACTACCCACGGACAATATGAAAACTACTTTTTAAAAAAAAATAAAAACTTGAAAATTCTCTATCTTTTTTTACGAATAAATCATTTTTATTTGCAAACTAAATCACGCGAATTCAAATGGATGTATTGCCAAACACATTACTATTGAAGGATGGTTGTGCAATTCCTGTGGTTTTCCATCGACACGAGAAATAATAGCGAAGCTCTTCTTCTTACCCACTATGTGTCATCTGCCATAACTCGTGATCACACACGCTTACCTTATAAATCACACAAACCGAACCGCCCACGCCGTATTAACACGACTAGACTCGATTTCAGGATTATTTCTATTGCTCCTTTCGACTTGTGCTTTATAGATTTTGTACATACGACTATAATTTACCCGAGGAAAGAAGAACAAAAAAAGATAATAACGACTAACAACAGCAAAACAAAACTTTTTCCACGTAATAAAAAAAATTTATCCATCAAAAAAAAGTAAAGGAAATAAAAATTGTGTCAATTACATTTTGACGCACAACACAACGTATGAAATCTCGCTGTTTTGTTTTCAGACAGTCAATAATGCTTCTTTTTTTAACCTCGAGTAAATGGAATCCAACCTCCTGGGAGGATATTTTTCTTCCTAACATTCATTAATCATGTCTCGCTAAATATATATTAAATATTTCCAAGTGTGTTGAGTTTCGTCACAACTGCGACTGCATCATTACCATTGTATTCCTTGGTTCCTATTTGCAACTAAGAAAATAACCAAGTCTTAGTTTATAGATTGAAATCAGCTGTGTGTGTATATCATTTACAGTCGCTCCGTAATGGAGCGACCAATTCATTCACCTTTTTGATCGAAATTCAATAAAGTGCAATATCTATTAAGAAAAAAAATGAAATTAAGACGTTACTTGAATGAACACATTTAGTCGACTGTTTATTTACTTTTGTAATAGTGGAGGCGTTGCCTGGAGTTTCCAGGCAACTTACATTGTATAGAGATACCAAGAGATAAACAATGACTTGCGTAGCATGCGTAGTTCATTATTGAATAATAAAGATGGCTGCTCAATACGCAACAATAACAATCTAAAACAAAACTATATCAAACTCATCACTGAACAATGACAACCTTACAAGGTGCAAAACGCATTGCTTTTACGATTTTTAGATTCGCTCTACTTCCTTTTCGGAATATTAGAAAACCCAGATAAGTAATTGTTTAATTGTTTTCGCTTTTATTGTTCGTTGTTAATGTTCCACTTGGTGCGTTCTAATCTCAATGAATTGACTGATATGACTTATGGGTGACCAGAAGTGATGTCGTTTATGTCACAAACATCATAAGTCATCTGTCTCCATAAGTCACCCCAACAAAGTTATCACGTGACTTAAATAATTAAAAGTTTATTCAATGACATTAATCGCAATAGCCACTGATAATGATGATATGAGTGACCGAAAGGCTTTTGGTAAAAAAAAAATACTTTGTATTTTATTCGTATATAGTGCCATTAATGCCATTAAACAAACAAAATACTCCTCAGACTGATTCACACCTGGGGTTAATTTTAGAACAAATCCACCACTGCGTCGATTGGTCGATGACCACCAATTGCATCGTGATGATTTTTTCATTGACATGGTAGGATCCAAGGTAACAACATAATTTTTACAGGTCCTAATTGTGTACATTTCGGTTACGCGATTCATTTCTTTGGCCAAGCATCAGTTTTTGTGCTAACTCCTTTCCCTTTGTGTCAGAGATGATGGTTAGGTTAAGTTTAGGTAGGTTAGTTTTGTAATTTTGCAATTTTAACAATTTTGCACTTTTGGATTTGTCAAGTAATATCGGTTCCAGCAATCATGCACATAATTGCAAAAATGCGCAAAAAAATGCAAAATCACAAATCAAGAAACTGGTACGTGCAATTGAATTTGAGATCAAAGATGATTGATTCTGTGATTAATAGAAAATCACAAAATTACAAAACTGTACATTTAATAGAACTCCCTATTGCTGTATTAAAGAGATTAGACGTTGGCCAGGCTATTGGCCGATATATCGATATTTTCCGACATCAGATCCAATAAATTTTTCGTGGCGGATACCGATATCAACTACGTGACTTTTTTTAGAACTTTTTAGAACTTTTTTGCAACATTTTGTACACCATTTCGTGAATTTTAATATTAAAGAATAAATAAAACTTTTTCACACATATTGGATGCAAATTAATTTTACGTCAAAAATAGTTGCAAAACGATTCATTTAATTACTTTTTAGGTATATTTCATTGCTGTTTTTTATTTTTTAAGAAAAAATTTATTAAATTTTAATTTTTGGGGAATTGTTGGACACTTAGTGTCAGCACAGATATCGGTATCGGCCAATATTCGAAAATGTGTGGATCGGCCAGTTATCTAGCAATTAATGACCACCCAAAAACACACCCAAAAAACGCATTAGGTGCATTCAAAGCTTCTGTTCCTGTCGTTTTTTGTATTTTTAGAAACAGCAAAAACAAAATACAAAAACTTGCCTAACTGTAAATGTGTTCATTTTTGGGCCTGTTTAGACTGCGGTTTTTGTGTCCCGCGCTTAATCTTGCGAGTAAATGGCAATTATAAATTTAATCATTTCAATCAGCTAACGATTTGCGACTCACTTGTTTGAGCACAATTATGTCTTCACTCACGATTTAGAAGATTTGGTCAGATCAAATATTCCACCGGTCACTGGTCAAACCCTATTATTCCTGTCCTACGAAGGACACTGTCATTAAGTCATTTCGCACGTGACTTATGCATACTGTAGCGCGTGCGTAGTCCTTTTTTTGACATCAGATTAGTAGCAATTAATTTCAAAATTAACCAACGTATCTTTTGTTGACAATTAATGTGTTTGTTCATAAGTAACTTATAAAAAAAGAATAAAATGATAGTACTTCTCCATTTACCAATTTAAAGCACTCAATAATACTGTCGTAGTGTGTTAACTGTTACCACAAGCGGCTTAACCTTTGAACTGAGGTCAGCATGGAGACAAATGCCAACAATACAAAACACACCGCTTAAATACTGTATGATGTTTGTTTTCCTTGCTAAATGCTCGTGTGCAATATTTATCCCCGCGGGAATGTACATCTCAATTTCCTACCGTACTGCCACTGAAAGCCAATTTATCTTGAAAATAAAAAATTTCAACAACACGGAAATACCGTGAAAAATCCTGCGTTGTCCCTCTGGAGAATCGTCCCAACGGTTGTGCCACGTGTTTCATCATAGGGCCCCCAAAAAAGTTACAAGAAGGACCCCCAGACCATAAATCCACCTCTGGGAATTGCAGACCAGGGACAACAGCTCTGGACTTGTTGCGCAACAACTGCAGTTTTGAACTTGCTGCACAACAACTGCAGTTTTGGACTTTATTACTTCTACTTTAGCAGGAAAACAGCTTTTCTTTAGGGTTTTTAATTTTACTTCTATTTCCTCGCTTACAAATACTAGTGGAAAAAAAACGAAACGGCCCGGACTCTGAGGAGTCGCGGACCGGGAGTTGAACCACGGATCTTCCACTTGCCGGATG
>JAQFXT010001518.1:0-17116 GCA_034683725.1 Strigamia crassipes | reverse complement strand
TTTAGACGTAAAAATGATTTTTTAGACGTAAAAATGATTTTTTAGACGTAAAAATAATTTTTTAGACGTAAAAATGATTTTTTAGACGTAAAAATGATTTTTTAGACGTAAAAATAATTTTTTAGACGTAAAAATGAATTTTTAGACGCATCAAAATGTAACGTTTCTTGGACATCTTGTACACGTTAAGTGCCGATTCCAGACTTTTAAATGGACCGGACACGGTCCAGCCACAATTCGGGGCTTTACGGTAACTAAAACCCCAAAATTCAATGAATATTTTAATTTTTGAAGCGATTCATTGATTTTTCGTGCACGTTCTTTTCATTTTTATTTTTTTAATCAAGCGTTTCTAATTCCATTACTGCACTAATAATTTATAAGCAATTTTAATGAAACTCGTATTTCGATGCGTAATAGTGTCAATTTGGTAAAACCATTACGAATGATTGCTCCATTAAGATTATTGTTTAGCAGCAAAGCTCAGGGGCAGCATTTCCTGAATGTCCAAACTTGTAATCAAACTCACATAATATGATTGTCCTAAATCATCGGGCGATGGGACAGAATTGAGTGATTTTTCAATCATCATTTTTAAATGCTCGAATATTGTTTCTCCAAATTCTTCTACGGGAGAATCACAACTTTTTTTTTTTTTTAAATAAAAATAAATGTTGGCAAAGGCAAGATTTTATTATTATCGATAATTTATTTAAAGGTCAAGTAGATTGTTAATGTTGATTTTTTTTGTGTCGTGAAATCACGCGATGGGTTTAAATGCGAAGTTTGACGATCTTTTTAATGAGAATTTCAGTAAATGGCGTAGCAATAAGTAATTAATAGATGGGCCCATTAAAGATTAATTTCGACTAAATGTGATATGTTTTTTTTACATTTCGATAAAATGTAAAAAATCTCAACAAAATGTGAGAAATTTCAACGAAATGCAGAAATTTCAACGAAATGCAGAAATTTCAACGAAATGCAAAAATTTCAACGAAATGCAAAAATTTCAACGAAATGCAGAAATTTCAACGAAATGCAGAAATCTCAACGAAATGCAGGAATTTCGACAAAATGCAGAAATTTCGACAAAATGCAGAAATTTCAACGAAATGCAGAAATTTCGACGAAATTCAGAAATTTCGACGAAATTCAGAAATTTCGACGAAATGTAGAAATTTTGACAAAATGTAGAAATTTCGAAAAAATGTGAGAATCTCGACAAAATGTGAGACATTTTTACACAATGTAAAAAATCTCGACATAATGTAAGAAATCTCCACATAATGTAAGAAATCTCGACATAACGTAAGAAATCTCGACATAATAAGAAATCTCGACAAAATGTTAGAAATTTCGTAAAAACATAAGAAGTTTTTAAACATTTCGGCAAAACGTGAGAATACTTTTAGGCATTTCGACAAAATGAGGGAAATTTTGACAAAACATTTCAACAAAATATAAAAATGTCAACAAACTAAAAAAATTTCGACAAACCGTAAGAAATTTCGGCAAAATGTAGGGAATTTCGACACAATGTGAATTTTTTTTTATATAAATTTCGATAAAATTTTGGATAAATTCCAACAAAAATATAAGAATTTTTTACACATTTAGACAAAATCAAAATTTCGACAAATGTTCAATAAATTTCGACCCAATTACGAGAAATTAGAAAAAAAACCACAAATTCAAAACCCTTCTAACCCTAAATCCACTTGACCCTTAATATTAAAATTCACCAATACACCACTGACCTCAAAGTAAGTAAATTATTCTGCAAACTCCTGAGCATTTGTCCAATAAACCTTTTCTGATTCCCATTTCTATTCGCCTCATCTCCATCTTGGATATCTACCACATCAAAAATTTTTTATATAAAAAAAAAATAAAATAAAAAAGATAACAAATCATGTATTTCACTTCACTGCTTCGATTATGTAAAATAAACTCGACTCGATACATATTATCAACCATGTGGTGCCTCAACACACACACACACTTCGATCAATCCGCGCGTTTCAATCATCTAGCTTTCACTCATCTCCGTTGCTTAGCAACACGTTGGCAACTAACCGTACTTTCATTAACCCTCTTTTAAGATGATATTAATAAAAGCGCTTCCATATGTACACCTCCATTAAAATCTTGTCATTTTGACATTTAAAAAAATTTAAAATAAATTTAAAAAAAAAAGTACACGGAAGAAATGTTGTTGGCAGCCATCTTGGATTTGATTTAGTTTTTGTGGTAGCAACAATTAAAAAAAAATAGAAATGTTAGTACGTTTTTGCAGCATTTTTACCGTTTAGTTTGTGTTCTTCTATTTAACGTCGTGGCCGACTAGATGATGTTCGATCGGTTCGGCAATGTGGTTTGGCCATTCGGGCGTGTCGTTTGGTTGTTCGGCCACGATGTTAAATAGGAAAAACACAAACTAAATGGTAAAAAAAAATGCTGAAAAAACGTACTTACATTTCCAATTGTTGCTACCATAAAAACTAAATCGTGAATGAAAGCAACTGCTGCTATCGTCGATCTAACTCAAATCTAAAATGGCTGCATTTTCGGTTTTGTTAGTAAGTTTGGTTTCTTGTTTTTTTTTCAAAGTTAAAAATTTGATTCAGAAGCGCAAAATTCGAATTCCGCAGTTCTGAATTCCGCTCCACTGACGTCATATTCGGTTTTCGCGCTTATTCCGAACACGTGAAGCACGGAATTTGGTTTTCGCGCTTATTCCGGACACGTAAAGTACAAAATTCGTTTTGCGCGCTTATTCCGGACACGTGAAGCGCGAAATTAGGTTTTCTGAATTTCGCTCCGCCGACGTCAAATTCGGTTTCCGTGCTTATTCCGGACATGTGAAGCGCGGAATTTGGTTTTCGCACTTATTCCGAACACGTGAAGTTCAAAATTCGTTTTTCGGGCTTATTCCAGACACGTGAAGCGCAAAATTAGGTTTTCGCGCTTATTTCGGACACGTAAAGCGCGAAATTAAGTTTCTGCGCTTATTCCGGACATGTGAAGCGCGGAATTTGGTTTTCGCGCTTATTCATTGTTGGTGAGCCCGGCTATCAATGATTAAGCGCGAACAGCATTCGCGCTTATTCTATTCACGCTTATTACACGTCACGCACGTAACATAAACACAATACGTTAGTGCTAACCAATCCACACTTAAACGACTAGCGCCCTCAAGCGAGATGCTGCAAAAACTCTCGCTCTTACATTCCAATAACGCACAACAATATTCCGTGCACAAAATGACAACTTTCTGTGTGTGAAGAAAAGTTTTGGCGTCAGAATTGTTACGTGTACTAAGCTTAACGCACCTAAAAAGTTTCACTTCAAAATCAATAATTTTTACCTGTTTTAACGACTCCCACAATTCTATTCGCTGCAAACGGTGATAAATTAATGGCGAAATCAAATTGAGTTTCAACGACTGTTTGGTGAGAAAAAAAGACGTTAATTGAGTCGGTGCGTGATCTTGATTCGTTGAATACCTGATTTTAAGAATCCTGAATCTTCGTCCCCGATTTCTTGGAAAATTTGATAAATATGTGATAAAATATTTTCCTGTTTTGATATCATCTCTGGACTAAACGAGACTTTTTTTATGTAAGTTTTTGATTTTGATTTTCGTTTTCGTTGAAAAAGTATAGATTAATTTAATGGGATTTGTTCTCACCTGTTTTGGAAGTCAAAATGTTCGAATAAATTATTTTTCAATAGGTAATGTTGAGTTAGGTCGTCTAGTTCGTACAGGTCGAGTAAGACATTTTGGTTTAGATTTCTTCTGACGACCACAGCTCGGATTTCGTTGAATTTCTTCGAGTTTATTCTCGTTGGTATTTGATAAGGTGTGTATTCTTTTCCGACTAAGACCTAGAAAAAAGAATAATGATAATAATTACATACTGTAATTAAAATTTGGTGGTAAATAAATAAAAGTAAATTAAAGAAAAGAATTTTATGGAAAACTTTGTTAATACCCTTGTGATTGTATACTCCTTTGGAGTGAACCCATTAATAAATAAATAAATTAATTAATTAATTAATTCCGTCGAAAAACTGTCCCCAAATTCGAGGAAAATTTCCAAAATTCGAAGAAAATTACCAAAATTCAAGGAAAATTTCCAAAATTAGAAAAAAATTTCAAAATTTAAGAAAAATTTCCAAAATTCGAGAAAAATGTCCAAAATTCGAGAAAAATTTCCAAAATTCGAGGAAAATTTCCAAAATTTGAGAAAAATTTCCAAAAAAATTCGAGGAAAATTTCCAAAATTCGAGAAAAATTTCCAAAATTTGAGAAAAATTTCCAAAAAAATTCGAGGAAAATTTCCAAAATTCGAGAAAAATTTCCAACATTCGAGGGAGGGCTGCTAATCATATTTTTTAAAATTTCATTACTTTTTGTAACCTTTACCCCTCCGTATGAGGATTTGCATATTTCTGGTATGACCGGTTTGGTCAGCTGACTTTTGATTATAAAATCCCACTTGGGGAAATAAACGACACTAACTTCCGAGTTGGAGTGAAACCATATCTTACGCTGGAATTCCGACTCTAGTCATTTTTCATCACACTTACAATTTCACCCGATACAAAACCGCACCTTTTAATTACCAACTGAGACCCGATCCCCTCCGGAGAGGGTCGAACCTGGATAAATTTACCAAACCAGGGTAGGAAACCAGAATCCTGCGAAAATATAAATTACGTTGTTTCCACGAGGGAATGCTAGCCCTAACTCCCTGAACCCCGTGACTGACGGAAGCTTAATAACGGACTACCGCAAACTTGCAACTACGCTCATATATGTGACAAATTCTTCTGAATTGTGAAACTTTTTCCAAATTAAATTTTTGAAGTGAAACTTCTTTAGGCGCATTAGGGAATTTGGGGTTAGAGTAATTCGAAATGGTGACGGAAGTGAGTGACGAAATTGCGTTACGCGAAAGTGGCGCCGCCTACCGACGTAAACAAAAATACCGCTATTTTCGATTTGACTTATATCGACGATCCCACAACATGTAAACAAGAAGTTTCACTTCTTCCGTGCGGTCTTAAGCACACATTCATTTTTTTCGAACTTTTCAAATTTTAATTATCTTTCCGAATTTGAAAAAAAAAAAATTTAATCAAAAAAAAAAAATAATAAAAAAACTACCCCAGATAAGTTAGCAATAGGTGATAACATAATTAATGAAGCAATCAATCCCTGACTAATAATAAGCCAGACCCATCGTAGATTGCGCGTCAATCCCAACAAAATCGATAAAACAAACCAAACAAAATAACAAACAACAAATTCATAGCAAAATAGAAACTCCAATTGAGCAATACCGATTTTTCAACAACTAATTTTCATAATTGATTTACTGACTGCACTCGTTGTGCGCCTGTTGCTCCGCAGCACATAACACAAACACTATTGACATACAAACAAATCTCGTTCCACCTTTATCTCTCTTTCATAACTCGACTTATTTGGTCACACTCGACTCGCCCAACTACGCACGACCCATATGTTGACAAGCTGCTAATTTCGCCCACAAGCGTCTAAAAAAAGACACGTTTTATTGGTTCAATATGTGCCTGTTTTTCTCACTTTTAGCCCCAATTTAAGATGACACGTTTGCGAGCAATTTTATATAGCTCGAGCCAACTGATGTATCTCTCGGGAGGACTAAACATTCAGCGTTTCTCAGCTGACCGAGACGAATTGCTCTTCTTTCGGCTAACGGAATGGCACAAAGAGCAATAAAATTCAAACGTAATCGGCTCGTAAATTTAAAACAAATTTAACATTAGGCATCGGCGCGTTTTTGACGGCATTTTGGATTTTCCACTTCTCGAGACAAGTTGAACATCATTAATGCCATTGATAATGAAAAGAATCCATTAATTGTAGCGGATGAGTTTAATTTGTCCCGTTCTACTGTACAGTAGAGTGTCCTGTAATCCGACACAGGTCGGTACATGAAATTTTCATGTTACGACTTGTCTATGTGTGCGACAGACGGAATGATGAATAATGTCTATCCGCGCCAACATTAATTTGGATAGAGTTTGTTAGTTTATGACACTGGAGGCGCTACGAACGCCATACTGTAACGTGAATGGATAATACACAGTTCGCGCCATGTACTTTTCCCTTAAAATTATAGTCAATTTTACGTTATAAATATTGTAACGTAAAAATATAAAAGTTCACGTTACAGTTACGAAAGTCGACTCACCTTACAATGTCACGTGATTTCCGAAACTAGGAACTGTTTCTTATATTAAATATAGATAGTTTCTGTTTTAACTAATTCAAAACAACGCCATAACTTTATCATTGTGAATTGAAATGATTTCCAAAAGAAAACCATGAGATAAACAATAACACGTGCTCCTCTCGCGAATGAAGTAGAGAATTCAAAATGGCGGCGAACGAGGTCATTGCAAATCGCAATTTTTGGTCAGTGACGTCGCAGTGACGTAAATAGTGGAAAATTACCAAATTGGCTACGCTATTTTTCGATGTAGCGTAAGCTCCGTTAGACCTACGAGTTTTCCACTACAGTTATAAGCATAACGAGGGTTTTTATAACGTAAAAGTACACGGTGCAAACTGCGTAATCACGATAACCCTATTGTTAATCCTTAACTACCGGTAAAATAGTTAACTGTAATAAATCACTGGAATGTAAAACTTTAATCCAACTGCATCCTTCTAGTCCTGCTATAAAAAACCACAAAAAGCTACAGAGTTCTATTTTAGAGTAAAGCTAGGTACTCATAAGCACTTTCCTGCAGCGGAAATCAGTCTGCCCACAGAATAAATTTGTACTCACAAATTTCATTCCAGCCTTGGGATGTCTGTGATGTGTCAAGATGTTGACTGCTTTAATTCTCTGTCATTATAGGATGCAATTATGTGATTAACCCGCATTGTCGCTAATATAGTATTAGCAACAATGAAGTAACAATGCAGATATCAGATATTAATACAGTACATCAATTTAGGGCTAGTTCACAACGTACAGTACTGTCGGTTGCTAGTTGTTTATACAGCACCCTGTATTGTGCAATTAGTTTTCCTAAGTTGGTATAATAATAAAGTGATTTGTTCTTGTAGTACTATTTTTTTAGGGATGGGACATTGGAATCCTCGAATCCCTCAAATCTTGAGAGATTCGAAAACTTGAATCTTTTGTTTTTATCCAAAATCCAGTAATCCAACAATCTGCAGTAATTCGACACCCGCTGGTCTCTAGTAGTGTCTCTGTAATCCGACTCTACTGTAATTTGCTATAACAAACACATTTCTTTGGTCTCTTGCAATTCGTTATAACAAGGTTCGACTGTACTCATAAGCTGTTTCCTGTGGTGAAAATTAGTTTCTCCACAAAAATTTTCCAACAGAAAAAATCGGTCCTCACAAATTTCATTCCAGAAAATCCACTTTCTGGCAAGCTGATGCAACAGAAAGTTTGACCTTTGTTTCCAAGCACAGAAACTACAGATCGATCGTAATCGATGTCTACTAGATATATGACCGGTTGTAATTTTTATTAACCTGTCCAAAATGTGGCAGCACTCAGTTCTGCCAACAACATTCAAACAGCTAAAACATTACAATTGAAAACAAATACGGTATTATTTTATTTACATAAATCAATAATAATTCTGAATTCAAGTCAGCAAACACAAAACAATATCCTGAATAAATTCATCTTTATTCTCATCATCATTCTCCATTTTCCTTTCTGTTGCGAGTACCGTAAAAAGCCTAATTGACACATTCTGCCACCAGGTGATCCCGATAAGCTTTTCTATCACGTATATGTTAGCGGAGGATATACGAAAAAAAAATTACAATTTGGTAAATAAATAAATAAATAAATAACTTCTTTAGCCTATTAATCCGTGACAATTCTTTTTACTCCTTCAATTTGCAACAACAATAAAGTACACAATACACAGTTTGCGCCTTATAATTATAGTCAATTTTACGTTATAAATAGTGTAACAAAAAATGGGAAAATTATACTTTGCACACACTTTTCCCTTAACGTTATAAAAGTTTCTTTACGCTATATTTATACCATGTGACTGATCACCTGACCGATCAGCAGACAAGCAGTCGCCATTTGCAATTTTTGACTGATGACGTCATTAGTAGAAAATTACCAGATTGGCTGCGCTATTTCCAGTTATACCGTAAGCTCCGTTAGAGTTGTGACTTTTCCACTAAATTTATAAGCATAACGGGGGTTTTTATAAGGGAAAAGCGCATGGCGCAAACTGTGTAATCTTTGTTTACGATTAAATAATGGTATTGTACATAATCATTCAATTTTGTTAATTACTTCAACAGTATACACACACAGAAAAGTCTGTGGGTATGGACTACGCTTAAGCTTTAGTCACCACTAAACAATCGGCGGTTTTGCTTTCCAAATTAAACTTTGTTTTGATTAAACGAGCAAAATTTGAATTTATTTTCCTCCTTAGTTGTTATTCCTGTGCGCGCTTTGAGCAGTTTAGCGACGCAGCGGCACGAAACTGCAATGGAGTGAAGCACCATTTTATGAGCTTTCGAACGATCGCAATTCAAAGTCTGTACGTCGTACGGTTCGACGGATACAAGCCTTATATCTATTTTTTTTTATTAGTCAATGGTCGCGTTTATTTCCTTCTTTTTCCTACCCCTGCCCATCACTCACCCTCAATTCCTCATTCATTTTTCTTCATGCGCTATTTGTGTATAAATTTCTCCTAATGCTGCGGTCCCCCCTGTAACATTTTATTTCAGTTTGTTTAATTCAAAAAAAAATATTTTGATATGCGGTGCAATGGCTTTGGTTATTCATGCAACACATGTGGAAAATGTAATAACGCTGGACACATAAATGTTTACAGCATGTATACTCTAAATGTCTTATTTAGTCGCAATACAAATTTCACTAAAATGTTTACGACCAATTTTGCTCTGTAGCTGGTTTATAGCGTCGTCAGTCCACACGCATGACAGTGCGCTTTAAAAATTGCGTCAACTTTTAGTGTTTACATGACTGTCTAAAATAAATGCGACGGATTTAAACGAGATAAACCAGACTGCAAGACTTTCTGATCACAGCGATATTATATACTGTGTATTACAGAATCGTTTTGCGTGCTCTGGTGGCAATTTTGTGCACTACTTAGGAGGCAACAAGTAAATAGCGTATTACAATGCCTACTAGTTGCGCTGCTTTTGGGTGTCACAAAATTTATTTACCGGTATCCGTTTATTTATTAAACGATCGAATCAAAAACTGCATTCAAAATACACTAGCGCAACGTGTTTGTTGCCTACCACGGTCTGTGCATGCGTGAAAAGACCCGGATGAAAACAACTACAGTAATTTGGTCTATTAGAGTGCAGGTCGCCATTCGCGAGTCAAATCTCGATTTTGCAGTTAAATCGCCCACGTTCAATAAGAGCGTTTACGATAGTTACGGTTTTTCACCAAAATCTCCAAGATGAACAGCCTCTAAACGATAGAACAATCTAAGTGCGAAAGTGGTCCGAAATATGTTGCGCGAGTAACTTTTTGTGCGTGACGTTTTTGCAACGCTTATTACACATTCTGAAACCATCAGCATTTCTTTTGATCTGAAAAAACAAGAAAAAAAATGCAGTTGTCCGCTCCACTGCACTCATCGTGTGGTAGCCTGTTACAAAATGGATGTGCACAATTAAATTATCCGCAACTACTCAGTGCTTATGGGAATTCAAATGGAATTTAAAGATGGAAAACTCTACACCACCATTTAGCAACCAGGCACGGATTAGCCTAAGCAAACATAAATTTAGACCCTCCCCGCCCCATCCCCAAACATATTTCAAGCAGACATGTTTGGTACAACAGTTAACCCTATCCTGAGGCAGGAAGTTGCAAATGGCAGAGACAAATTTGCATTTTTTTTGCATTACCCATAAAATATTGGAAAACTAGTCGATTAGCCGTGCAATTTAAAATTTTATTATATGTTGTAAATATAGCGCTTTCCCAGCACTATATTTACTGGGAAAAAGTACCTGCCACCGTTCGGACACACAACTTTACAAGCAAATTTGAGTAAAGCACTGCCATTACTATGCAATGTCAGGTGCTAATCAATAACCTACAGCAAAGCACTCTTACACACACGTTTGACTGTAACAGCTCAATAGGTGCATTCAATCTGAGCCTTCTAAAGTGAATTCTTTATCTTTTGTGCCTGGCATACCTTTTTTACTGCCAAGACATCTTTTTTTTTTTAAATTACTGAAGCTGATAAGTTGGAAGATATTTTTTGTACGTAAGGCACAAGTTTCATATCTTTTTTCTTCTTTTTTGACATAGGACTACTTCCATTGTAGAACTACTTGTAAAACTACTTCGATTCTATTGACGTATAATATTGAGGTATTTTAGATCTGCTTCTTTTAAGATATTACACAGTTTGCGCCATGTACTTTTCCCTTAAAATTATAGTCAATTTTACGTTATAAATATTGTAACGTAAAAATATAAAAGTTTAGTTTGCGCTTGCGCTTTCACGTTACAGTTATAGAAGTCGACTTACCTTACAAAGTCACGTGATTTCCGAAACTAGGAACTGTTTCTTACATTAAACATAGATACGGTTTCTGTTTTAACTAATTCAAAACAATGCCACAACTTTATTATTGTAAATTGAAATGATTTCCAAAAGAAAACAATGAGATAGACAGTAGCATGTGCTCCATTCTATTGATGTGGACTACTTCTGTTATACGTCTTTGTTTATACCAAGTAGCGTAAACAATAGACCTTTGGAAAATAATGACGTAGTACACAGTTTGCGCCAGGTACTTTTCCGTTATTAAAATCCACATTATGCCTATAATTGTAGTGGAAAACTCGTAAGTCTAACAGAGCTTACGCTATAATTGAAAATAGCGTAGCCAATCAGGTAGTTTTCCACTACGACATCACTGACCAAAAATTGCGATTAGCAATGATCTCGTTTGCCGCTATTTTGAATTCCCCGCTTTATTTGCCAGAGGAGCACATGTTACGGTTTACCGCAGTTTTCCATGTTAATTCACAATAATAAAGTTGCGGCATTGTTTTGAAGTAGTTAAAACGTGAATTGCATCTATTTTCGTTAAAGTAGACAGTTCCTAGTTTCGGTAATCCCGTTACCTTTATAACGTAAGTCAAATTTTGTAACTGTAACATAAAAGTTCAACCGCAACTTAAACTTTTCCACTTTTACGTTACACTAAAACTAGTGTAAAAAAAATAAAGGAAAGTATCTGGCGCAAACTGTGTAACACAAATTTAATTCTACCCACAATATTGGATTGTTGCCCCCCCCCCCTCCCTCTATAAGATAAACCATGTAAAGTAGTGTTTTTTTCACAGCGGGAAAAGGTAACAATGGTAATAAGGTTTTGGTGATTACGTTTTTTAACTTCAAATAACTTACAACTTATAACTTATTTGATGCGATCACATAACCTCAATTTTCCAAAAGAACTATGACATGTGGTATCACACTTTCAGAACAATGGCATGTGGTGTCACACTTTGGAACAATCGCATGCGGTGTCACACTTTGGAACAATCGCGTATGGTGTCACACTTTGGAACAATCGCATGTGGTGTCACACTTCGGAACAATCAATCGTACACGATGTCACATTTTCAGAAGCAACTGAAACATGAACAATCGCACGTGATACCACAATAAAAGAAGACGCACCCACGTGCAAGAGTTTATCTTGACAGCCGAAGTAGTTCTACGTTGCAGCAAAGTTGCCTCTGTGCCCGTTTAGTAATTTTGGATTCCTTTGTGTACCTAGATCACTCTAAGTGACTTTAATGAAAAGATTACTTCTTTATCTTTACTGCTTCTATGGAAAAGCCGAACCTATGAATATAAACTTCTGCTTTAACAGCTATATTTAGGTGTAATAAAAGCAAACTTATTTCAACAAGATTCTTAGAAGAACGTTCACTATTCACAGATCATGCAAGATAATGTTTCCAGTATGCTCCACTGAGCAATCAAAAGATAGGAAACCTAACTGCCATTCTGATTTACCCATGTTTCCAGCCACCGGTTGCAAGCTGCCTTGTCCTCCATCTTTTACAGACATTTCTTGCGAAAGAATCACACGCTCGTATTGTCTAAATACTCTAAATGATTATTTTAGACAAAATTGTCGAGACACACCTGCTTTAACCATTTTAATTTACTTAATGTCATGACTATACATTGTCACTTGTCCGTAAATTATGAACAAGACTCGTCGTATTTCAACCAATTTCCCATCCTTCTATTTTCCATCCGCTAATTCTATCACAACTTACGCTGGCTTCCATTAATCCCAATTTTCATACTTCCGGTGAAACTGTAAACAAAAGTGTCACCTGCACGTAGAGCCGGATTAAACCCTGTAGGGGCCCCTCGCATTTTATCACCTAACTTGCGACGTACTAACTCACAAAAAGCTTCGGTTCTGGAGTTTTCTTATGCACGAGGGCCCCTAAAAAGCGTGGGGTACCTACAGTTCGCGTCCCGTATCTCGATGCTTAATTCGTACTACGCAGCCATTCAGTATTATACCAAACTTTTATTGTTTATTTCCTTTGCTTGACAATCGCCATGTTAAATGCATGTGCAGAATGGGCTGCGCAGTACGGCATCAAGATACCGAGCGCAAAGACCAGTTGCTCATTTGACAAGCTGGCCCTGGCTAACCCGTACCTATAACAAAAAAATTCGATCGTTGATGTTCTCAAAGCTTTTACTCAGTTTTGTTTTTAGAAATTTCGGCCGTTAAATGAAGATGTTCTTTACTACTATGCGCGGCTCCCGTAGGCTGGCGTCTACTCTGCCTATTTATTAATCCGACCCTGCTTGCACGATACTCTATAATAACTCCTGCTTGCAAGTTACCGCACTTCTCTAAGTTCCAAAAGAAGGAAAAATCCTTGGTAAATGAATGATGTTCCTAGCAGCTTGAAATTCATTCGATTTTCCCGTGAGCGGTATAAATTTATAATAAATAACGACGTGCCACTTTTCAGAGTAAAGATACAAGACACTGGCACCTCTAGGGAATTTTGACAAAAGAAAAAAAATTTCCATTAGACCATTGAAAGACGCCTCCATTTTTCAAACGATTTTTCTTTCCATTTTTCAATTTTTTTCTTCTTTCCGCCGATGCATAATTTAATTGATGTTCTCCTCCAAGGTATTTGTATATCTCTCAAACAACAACTGGCGGTCTTGTGTATTTTTCCGTGACAGATTGACAAGAGCAAAACCCAACTAGATTAGAATGACCTTTTAGCTGTCTGTCTTGTTTCAATTATCTCGCAAAGGCAGACGCTAAATTTAGTCAACGTATTGAGGAACTGAGCTTCGTGCGAAAGTCACTATTGATTTTCCACAAGAGAAAACCAGGGGAAATGGGGGGGGGGGGGAGGAAGAGGAAAAGGGGGAAGAAAAAAAAAAAAAAGAAGATTTTTTTTAAACTTATCTTGCACCATCTTGAACTCAGGTATGCAAAAATTTATGAGATAAAATGTGAAGTAGCTTTTTATTTTCTGTGTGTTTTTAGGGTTCAGTTTTGTAATGGCAACTTTACTCATAATGATTGCAGTTCAATAATGCGAAGCCATTACAGTTGGGTTGGAATTGTCAATTAGTGTAGGGGGAGTGTAATGTTATGTTACTCAAGAAGCAACATAAATGTTGCATTTGCTTGTTTTCATCTAATTTGGGCTCAGGAAGAAAGGAAAAAAAAAATCCATAGTGGAGCCCTAAAAATTTTAAAGAGGAAAAGAAATGCTATTGTTTCCATAATAAAAGCCAATCTAATTGTGGATTGCGTGATATTGCAAGATTGCTTTTTGCTTTTTTTTTCTCGTCGTGGATAAATGAAGGTTGCAGTTCATCTATGGTAGACTTGATTTCATTATTCCTGCGTCAATTTATCAATGCAATATCGAGCTGTCTGCATTTAAATTTGATGCAAATAAGAAACTGGCTTCGTTGGCGTACTTTTGCGGGAAAGTGAAATATGGATTTTTTGCCTTTTCGCAAAAGTACACGTCCGAGAAAGGTAAGTGACTCATACCTCGTTCGCACCAGAAACTGTGAATCTAGTTCTAGTTCTTCGTGCGAATGCATCTAGCCTCAAATTATCTAGTTGGGAATGCGTTCATAACCGCATTCACTTCAATTTTTCGAAAAATAAACTTTGTTCAAATTCATTTTTCAAAATGGCGAAAACATCCACAACTGCTTGGTTTGGCATCGTTCACGTTCTTTTTCTGACGCGAACTAAGTTCGTTTTTGCGTTCGAATTCAAAAAGTGAACGTGTTCACAAACTTAGTTCGTGAACGACTGAATGACGTTCACGTTCGTAGCAACACTGCAAACGAGATAACTGGCAAAGCTAGCTTAGAATACTTCCCATAATTCCATGTGCGTGGTCAGTTGATTGTCTATTGACAAGGTAGACTGGATACATGTTTTTTTAAATTTTTGGCGTGAATGCATTAGCTTAATCATTTTGTAGGCAAAATCATCCAAAACTAGATTTGTTTAATCATATTGTGGCACAGATTTTTTAATCCTCCCTATTTGAAAACTTTTGTAAGTAATAGGAGGATATATTTCTGTTTAACCAATCACCCGTAAATGATTCAAATGAAACCTCAATTAAATTGCAAAATTGAGATCCCAAGTGGGAATTACTTGAATTATCTTATTCATTATGCTAAAACGGCAGAAATTTTATTCAGCATCCTCCTAAATTTGTCAGCCAATTGAGATTTGGAATCGGAAATGGCCAAAAATGCATTTGCCAGAAACAAAAAGAAAGAAAGAAAGAAAGAAAGAGCACTCTGGTAATTCCAATTGGCATCTGGAGTTGAGATTTTTATTTTTGACTACACTTTTACCCTTTAGCAGGGCCTCTGCTGGTGAATGATTGAAGCTGTTAACTAAAGCTGTTAGTTGGAGCGCTCTTTACAAATGCAGCGAAACCAGCTTAATTATTGTGCTGGAGTTTCAAGAGGCAGAAAATTTCAATGTGGAATAATTAATTAAATAAGTAACCATTGATTACCAATTTCACCTGGAATAAAATTTATAATCACGCAAACAAAGTCCCAAATTTTTAAGAAAAATAAATAAATAGGAAAAAACTTTTCCTATTGACAAAAGTGTTTGTCCCTAAATCTGTGAGGGTTAATAGCCGCCGTCAGATAATACACACTTCGCGCCATGTACTTTTCCCTTATAAAAACCCCGCCACGCTTATAAATTTAGTGGAAAAGTCATAACTCTAACGGAGCTTACGGTATAACTGGAAATAGCGCAGCCAATGCGGCAATTTTCCACTAATGGCGTCATCAGTCAAAAATTGCAAATGGCGACTGCTTGTCTGCTGTTCGGTCACATGATCAGTCACATGGTAAAAATATAGTGTAACGAAAATTTTATAACGTTAAAGGAAAAGTATATCACGCAAAGTATAATTTTCCCATTTTTTGTTACCCTATTTATAATGTAAAATTGACCATAATTACAAGAGAAAAGTAAATGGCGCAAACTCTGTAATAGCCGTGGCCAAAAAAGCCGGTTTAGAATAAGAGCTGCAACTCTTAAACAGATACAGTAATTGTTTAATCTTTCCTTAAATAGTCAACGTCGAGGATATGTGTAAGCACTTGAGCTATTTTTATCACATCATTTGCATAATTGTATTATGGAAGAAAAGACCAATTGACAACCGGTAATTACGCCTTTAGTCATTGACATTTTCAAAGGAGAGTAAAATGTGTACAGTCAAATGATGTTTCCACATTTTACTGCAATTTCTTGCATTTATACACAGAAAAATGAGCGAATAAATACATCAATTTCAATACTTTTTTTGGTAGCCAAATATTAAATTGCTAAAATCTAATTTTTGACCATGTGACCAAAGATTTATAAAATATTGGAATTTGACATTTGGTTTTCGGTCACGACCAAACGTTATAAAATTAAATATTCAAACGCAAATACTCGGGTTACCTCAACCGCTGAAGAGAACCACAACAATGAGCATTTGGTCATATTAACCGCTCTAACCATTGATTGAGTACCATTTGGTCGGATTTGAAATGGACACAAAACAGTTTGAAAAGCACTTTATACGTGATTAAATATTAAATATTTTTTTGATTAAAAATTTAGTTCCAATTTCGTAATAAAGAAAAAAAAATTTTTTTTTTTTAAATTTACTTTTCAGGGTTTTAGTATACCCACCCTGTGGTTTATTTGAAATAACAGTAACGCAAGAAAGCAACAGTAGATAGATAGTACCAAGAAGCAAGTAATAAGGAAGTGTCAAGTAACCGTCACCTTACTGTCAGCCAATCACAAACAATCTTGCAGTGACATGACCAATTCAAAGTTCATGACTTCTAACTGCATGCAGCAAATGAAATACTGTATAGCTCCGAATAACCACCCAGGGTATATTTGGACCAAACTTTTAATTGATTAATTAGAAATTACGCCAATTTTTGTGGGATTACAGATCTAAAATTAGAATTTTATGCACAAAATTGTACATTTAATGCACAAAACTTGTTATTTATTGTTCAATACTGTACATTTTATGCACAATATTGTACATTGTATGCACAAAACAGGACATTTTATGCACAAAACAGGACATTTTATGCACAAAACAGGACATTTTATGCACAAAACAGGACATTTTATGCACAAAACTACACTTTTTAGACACAAAAGTGGAAATTTTGTACTACTTGCTTTTAAACAAGGGAATGTGTATATAGAGCTAACTAATGTAGCGCTAACCTACAAAAGGCTAATGGTATATTGATATCGGATGTAAGGCTAAATTATAAAGGGCTAAAAAATACAGTTTTATTAGCATTTTGTCTGGTTTGACCAGATCAAACGCTAACGAATTTTACTTCAACATACGTTCGCCTTACGTAAAGCTAACATGTTCAGACGTTAGCTTTACGTAAGGCTAACGTATTTGGACGTATTTGTACAGACAAC
>JAQFXT010001517.1:0-17117 GCA_034683725.1 Strigamia crassipes | reverse complement strand
AGACTTATGAGTTTTCCACTATAGTTATAGGCATAACGGAGGTTTTTATAACGTAAAAGTACGTGGCGCAAACTGCGTATTGTCGCTCTCTTGTTTACATTTTACATATTAGCACCACCAACCAGTGTTAATAAGCATTAGTATGTAAAATACCAGCGCTTACATCGGCGCTGATCGCTTGCGACAACCGCAGCGTCATAGACCGTAAAATTTTAATTTGGATACAAATGTTCTACTTTGTTGTAAATTGAGCATAATTTGCAATCCAATACTCCAAAAAATGCGAGAAAAATTGATTTGAAAAAGGAATGTTTTCAAACCAACACTCCCATGTTATTCCTATGGGATGTAATTGTTATTTTATTCGTATCATTCAATGCAATTCCGAATTTCCAAGCAATAAAAACGCACAGAAAATATCCACATTTTCCCCAAATCCAATATATACAAACAATATGAGTAATGTTACAGATGATATTTTTTTTATTTTATTTTGGATGGAACTTGGAAACGATGAATAATAAATTAAGTTTAATGCATTTTGGCCAGTGACGAACACTCGAATTGCAAATGCATTGTCTCCCATTGTCCTGGTTAATTTGTCTCGTCTTTGTTTCTTCACTCAATGCAATTTCCTCCTGGGAGCCTGTTTCCTTTCTACATCGTTGTCTTTTCACTTATGATGAAATTAAGCAATAGAAAAATGCTTAGTTTGGTTTGTGTAAATTTTATTTTTTTTATTTTTTTATTTTTTTTCTAAAAAAAAAAAAAAATAATAATTTAAAATTCAAAAAATCATTATTTTTTGCTCACATGACTATGGTGAAGAGTTGTGCAATAGTTGTAGAATAAAAGATGGATTTCAAGGTGAAGGTGGATATTGCGTACAAGTTAATGAATCGTGGAAAGTGGAAATGGATAATGAGATGTGACAAGCACAAGGAAGTTAGGTGTGCTTGTAGTGAGATGACTTGCAAAATGGTGAGGAGAAAGGGTTTAAAGTGGATATTACAAAAGTGGGGGATCATCACAAAGTGGTAAGCACTTGCATATTGTTGTTTTAGATTGTAATGGTTGAAAATAGCAGAGTTTAGATGATGTAAACATCATCTAGTAACTTGATTATGTTATTTAAGCTGTGTGAGATGCATACAAAATGAACCAAAGTTGTATAATTTATGTAGATTTTGTCATAGGTCATTTTGGTCTTTGGATTGGCAAAACTCCGAAGACTGAAAAAGTTGCATAATTTAAAATATTTCAAGTAATTTAATATTTTTGGTCTATTAAAAGAAACCCCAAGAGGAAATAAGTTTATATTGCAGTTTGTATTGATTATTTTTTTTTATCTATGCAACAATAATTTTCAATATTAAATTACGCAATTTAATGTTAACACGACGAATTTTAACAGTTTGTTCTGAAACTTGCCCACCTTTATGATACTGGTGATCTACATCCATTAGATTGCACACTGCAAATGGCGCCCAGGTTGAATGAGGAGGGTTCGCATTTATTCACAACAAAACCTGTGATATCCCATAATGCTTTGCTGGGTTTTACGAAAACCCGAAACACACTGAAAGCATGGGTAAGCACCAGGCAAACCAATAAAAAGGCCCAGCAAAGCATTATGGGATATCACAGGTTTTGTTGTGAATAAATGTGAACCCGAATGAGGAGGAGGCATTGTAACAGGAAGTGATGTCACGAAGTTTTATTCAACTTCCTGTATCACCGCAGCATGCTGATTTCAGGCAGACATAACATTGACAGGAGAAAAGGAACCATGTAATGACGTCATTTTCTGTTAATGCGGGCTTTTTACCCACAATTCTTGAGTTTGCAGTCTAGTATGTGTATCGATGATGCAACTACTCGTTCCTCGTAAAAGTGGGTTCACACTCGTGTTCCCACTTGGATGCGATGCGATGCAAGATTGGCGCGAGTAGCGAGTTGCATTGTGGGATTGAGTTAGCAGTAATCAAGGGAAAAAGCTACTTTAACATTTTTTTGAAGTAAGCCGTAAAGCAAAGTAACAAGCTTACTTCTAGCCAATCAGGAACAATCTGAATCTGGTGAGACAAGGCGAGACTGAACGAGACTAAATTTGCCGATCCAACAATTTGATTCTTGTTCTGGATCAAGATTTTGCCAATCGATTGTGATTGGTTTATCCTTACTTCAACTTAAATCAAGTGTGTTAGCTTACTTCTACTTTATCTCAGCTTACCTTATTACACAGTTTGCGCCATGTACTTTTTCCTTAAAATTATAGTCAATTTTACGTTATAAATATTGTAACGTAAAAATAGGAAAACAATGAGATAAACAGTAACACGTGCTCCTCTCGCGAATGAAGCGGAGAATTCAAAATGGCGGCGAACGAGGTCATTGCAAATCGCAATTTTTGGTCAGTGACGTCACAGTGACGTAAATAGTAGAAAATTACCGGATTGGCTACGCTATTTTTCGATGTAGCGTAAGCTCCGTTAGACTTATGAGTTTTCCACTATAGTTATAGGCACAATGGGGGTTTTTATAACGTAAAAGTACATGGCGCAAACTGCGTACTTTGCTTACTTTACTTCCAAGTGTGAATCCACTTTAAGAATACGCGAAATAACGAGTAAAATTGTAGTTGGATGCCATTTTGCCGATAACGCCAATTTTCGGCTATATTTTTAATCCAACATGTGTGTATTTCTCAAAGTCCAGTACCACTCGTTTTTCTAACTGATTTTTTTAGCGAGATCACGTGACTATCTCTAAAATAGCGGCACATAAATTAGAAAATTTTAATTTTTTAATTTTTTATTATTTGGGTTTTAGTTCTTTGAACTTGAAGATGGATGATTTATATGTGAAATTAATTATGCATATGATATTTTTTCTCTTTGGCTCATTTACTCAACATAACCCTTTGGGTGCTTGTGATTGACATTAGGCATGTGGTTTTGTAATTACGCTTTGTCCACATAATAAATCACAACCTCTATCTTTGAGTTTCTTCTTTCCTTAAGATAGATTGATCTTGTGGCGTGATCTCTCCTTTTCTTCATTAACCACCACTTTTTCCACATCAAAGTGAAAGATTATTATATTATTATTACATTTTTCTTTGAAAAAAAAAAAATCTATAAATAAATCTAATTTCTTAATTTCTTATTGAAAGTGAATTGGGTAGTAAAAATTGGATTTATTTTTAAATTTATTTTTTTTTTTGAGTTGGCAAAAAAATGGAGAAAACATCACAATATTGTTTTATTTAATTTTTTATTTATTTTTTTAATATTTTTTTTTTAATACACCATTTCCGCCGGAAGTTTGATTCCATATGTTGACAGTTAATTTTGGCCCTACTTCAACACATGTTTTAACCTTTTGGTTGAGTTCAAAGAAAAAAACATTTTTTTTAAACAAAAAATAAGAAATTAATTTTATATATTTTATATAATATATATATAATGTATACATATATAATTTCTTATTATATATATATATGTATATATGTATGTATAAATAAATAAACAAAAAATAAGAAATTGTATACTATTATGTATTTATTATTATTATTTTTGAACAATTTATATAATAATATATACATAAAAATATACTATATATATATATATATTAGAAAAATTATAATTTTTTTTTTTTTGTTAAAAACATATATTAATTGAATTATCCAAAAATGAATAAATAAATATATCTATGAATGGCATCAGTAATGAAATATTCGTTCTAATTTTTTCAGGTTGAGGCTATTGTTTGTTATTATTGTGTTTGATGGATAACAATGGAAAGTTTTGTTGGTATTTGTGCCAGAAAATTGTTATAAAAATTAGTAGACCTTCAAGGTGGGGTTTTTGTTACTTTTTTGTCTTATCGGGTTTGATGTTATCCAAGCGCTATGAGGTGAAAAAGGTGAATTTTTTTTTTGAAATTCAATACCTTGATTAAATAGAAATGTTTTTATTTTTTTTTTCTCTTCTACTTGCTGGGATAAAAAGGTGTTGAAAGTTTCTATAAATAAAATTACCAGGAACAGGAATTTAATTATCACTTTCTTTTAGTTGAATGTTAAAAGATTGACAGGATTTTTATTTTTATTTATTTTTATATCATTTTTTTTCTTGTTTTTATCACCTTATAAAACTGAAAGTGCTGTAAGATGAGGATAGTTTTTTTTTTTTTTAAAGTAGTTTTATTTTTTTTATTTTTTTTTACCACTATAGTGCATGCCTTGAATTTATTGATTGGTAGATTAGAGCAACGGTCACTAGATGGCAGCACTTACAACGAAGCAACAAGTTGTGTTGGAAAGTGGCACTATCATGATTCAGTTATGAATTTAGCACTTTTTGTTAAATATTTGGGACTTTATTTGTATGATTATAAACTTTATTCCAAGTGAAATTGGTAATCAGTGGTTACTTATTTAATTTTGTTTGTTTTCTGCTGCTTTGTACTGTGAGTACCGCAGAAAGTCTGGTGAGATAGTCTGACACATTCTGCCACTAGATGTTCTGTTCCGCCATGTCTATGCACACAGAAAAGTCTGTGGGCACAGAAGTCTGCGGGCACAGAAGTCTGCGGGCACAGAAGTCTGTGGGCTAGATTCAGGGGCGGATTATACCATAGACAAAAAAGACAAATGATTGGGGCTCGCTTGTTTAATTGTGGGGCCCGGTGAAAACCAACCAGAATAGAAAAATTATGTACAGCACGTAAGTGCAATAGTTATGTTATTTGTCTTCACTCTAAGAATCTACCGCGTCAAAAAGGCTTAATTGGCCTTGCGCTGGTTACATTAGGTTTTGCATATTCTTGATGCTTAGAAGTCATTTCTCCAATAGTGAATCAACAAATCTCAAGGTCTTTGAAAACTTGTTTTTGTTTACAGCTGAAATCAGCATGATTGAATAGAACATAAAAATTAAAACTGCTTACATTCCATCTCAACAAACAAAGAGTGCATTAAAAAAAATGTGATTTCTTGTAAAAGCACTATTTACTTGCTTGTACCAAGCTTTTTTTGGCAGTTAGAATTTGCATTTTGAATTTGGCTCAAACTTTTGATTAATTCATGGCATTCAAAGTCTTCAAATTAATGCCAAGAAGGCCGAACTTTAGATCAGCGGTTGTTGTCGATAATGACGAAAATTAGTTTACAAATAGAGCTCGAGGAGCCGAGTCAAATGATACCAGTCTCAACTCCCGGAAATGGGAGATGTGATTTACTTATTAGCAAGGTTAGGTAAGGTTAGGTCAGGTTTGGTTAGGCTAGCCGTATCAAAAACGGCCGCTAACCTAAAGAAGCTCTGGTAAGAACATAGGCGCACTCAATCAACAGGAAAACTAGCACTACTTGTTAACACGAGATGGCGTTTTTGATTGTAACTCATGCTACAAGATTCTTGTGTTAAATCTGGTAACCCTTGAATGGCCCAATGTGAAAATGGGATTGTGCAGGCCCGTTCCTACCATAGGGACACCGTATGATAAACACACGGGCGCCACTAGTCAGGGGGCGCCGCACCGCGTCATGCCTTTGCAACTCTCCACTAACTGGGGGCGGGTGCGCCAACAGGACAAAACACACACGGGCGCACAGTACCCTTGGAACGGGCCTTGTTGGGTTGGTTTACCGTGTTCGTGAACAATCCTGGTATTCAGTGCATTCCTATTTGGTACTTTAGCGGCAGACTTTGAATGCCAGGTGCTCTTAAATATAAATTAAATTAAATGTTGCCTAGTCCTAGTTCCATCAAAATTACAATGAAATTTCATCGCAAGAATATATACGATACTGGTCCATAACAAATCAGGACAAAAAAAAATAGCGGTGTGCTACATGACATAGTGTGAGAAGCGCAGGAATTCTGTCAACTTAGTTTCAATTTTTTGGTTTAGCTTTCAAAATTACCAATAAAAGCTTTCCCAAATCAAATAACGGTGGCGCTGCATCTTCGCATCAAGTTTCGAAAATTGAGTAAATCCGCGTCAGATGGAGCCACTTTCACGCCAGCATTTCTGATGCTTTAAAATACTGATAGATGGCGCTAGCGTGTTGCAATCTTAATTGTAAATTCCTCTCCCACGTCCACCACGTGCTGGGAATTGTTTTGGCAAATGACAGTTTACATAATAAATGAATAACATCGCTTTAATCATTCAAACCACGATCGACGAAAAAACAAAACAAATGGTTGACGATTTTTAATTAATAATTTTTTTTTTTTTTTTTTTTTTTTTTTTTTTAAAAACTCAATATTTTTTAATCAGATGGGGGTGGGGGGAGGGGTTTATATCGCTTTAAAAAGTGAAACGAATCGTGAAATAATAATAAAAAAAAAAAGATAAAAAAGAAGTGGTTTGTCGGTCGACTTTTATAGCAACCTCGATGAGGACGAAAAGTGCACTTTGTCCATTTACTGATCCATCACCATCACATCATTTAAATCGTTGTCAATACAGGCGTGTGTGATCGATCAAACAAACACCATCGGATATAAAATCAAAAAATATATATAAAAAAAAAAAAAAAATTTTTAATCAAAAAAATTCAATTAAAAATTTTCAAAAATTAAAAAATTAAAATAAAAAAAAATTAATTAATTTGATTAATTTTTCAAAAATTAAAATTCTGATTGACAGAATTTTTTTTATTTTTTTAAATTTTTTTTTTAATAATTCGGGATGCGCGTGACGTAAGAATGACCTCATTTGTACTGGGTCATGTTCCACTTGCTCCGCGACGAAATGGAAGCACGCATGCGCACACGAGCAAACACACAGATCAAATCGGTTCCAGCAGCTCCTCATCTCAGCCTGTTTTCGGGATGCTGTCGAGATGATGTGCTTTCATTGCTGCTTGCAACATGGATTTACATGGCGGCTCCTCTGTTTGTCATGTTGAATTTACCTTCGGTTACCTGTTGCGAACACCTGAGCCCGAGGTGTTCACAAGTTTGTCCTCATGGGTAACAAGAATGGGTCTGCTTTTCACTGTTCCTGTCTCGCCAAAGGACATTCTGCTCAGGCTGTAGCTTGTATAAGGTGAGCATTTGGGCAATTGGTCGTTTTAGCACAAAATTTGGATTTTTTTGGGGGTTTTATGACAAAATTTTAAAATTTTTAAAATTTTTAAAATTTTTAAAATTTTTAAAATTTTTTTTTTTTTTTTTTTGGGTGTTGATGGCAAGTGGGATAATTGTAGTACATTAGTTGATGATTAATTGGTTCATTTCGAAGTGACATTTCCAATTTGGTGGATTTGATTGGGTTAGCCAAAACATTGGGAATGAAGAGCGGAAATTAGAAAAGGGTGTTTGAGTGATGGTTATTAATGAAGGTGGAAATTATTTGAATTTTGGTCTTCGCGTTTGTAGAAATTTCGATTTTGACCCTGAAAAAAAAAAAAAAAAAATTTTTTTTAATTTTTTTTTTTTTTTTTTTTTTAAGATTTTAAATTTATGTATTGATCTAATTTATTTATTTGAGTACATATGGTGTGGTTGATATGTTCGAGTGGGTTGAAAATGACCATTGGGCTGTGCACGTTGAAATTTCAGGTTGGGGCTGGAATGTTGTTGCATCAAGTTCGTGGGAAAATTGTTGAATATGGGATAAATCATGGCGAAATGAATTGGAAAACATTAAGAAATATGGCAAGGGAAAAAAAAAAAATAAAAAAAAAAAATATATTGAGAAAAAAAAAAAATATTGAGAAAAATATTAAGCCTAATGTTCGTGGGTTTCGACGGCGAATGGTGAGAAATGTGGCATTCCAAAAACCTAGCCAACGAGTGCGCTTTAATTCGATGTCATTTAAAAAATAAAAAAAAATCATATAAATAAATAATATTTATACATGTAAGTTAAAAAGGGAGAAAACTAAAGCATTTTTTTAACTCTTAAATCTTTAATTTTTCAATTACACTTCTCCAATTTAATTTACCTCAGAAAAAGAGCAAAAACATAATTCAATTTCACTTGAAATTTAATCTTATTTTTCCACTTCCAAAAAAAAATTACAAAATCACAAGACTTTTCATCTTCGATTCTTAAAGTTACTTCTGTGTAAACAAAACCATTTCGTCTATTTTCCAACGATTCTTTTTTCTTGCTAAATCGAATAGAACCGGAAATGCACAGAAAAATCGAGAGAAATTTTGTTTTCCACGAAAAGAGTTGAAAGGGAGAATATTACAATTTGTCATGTTTCACCCTCAAACTCGGTGCCCCTAGCAACCTCATCCTGGGTGAATGGCAATGGGTTGCCAGGTTTTATGTACCCTTCACTTATTTCATTTCCTTGTGCATTCATTGACTTGTTTTTGATTAGTGAATTTTTTCCAAACCAAAAAAAGAAAAAAGAAAAAATTAATTTTTTCGGTTATAGCGTATCTTCAAAGTAAAAATGAAATGTGTTTATTGATTGATGTTAGCCCTATTTTTAGGGGTATTTGGTGTTGGAATAGAGGGGATGAAACAGAGGGGGTAAAAAGTAGGGATACATGTGGCTGCAGATGATGAACTGGCTTAGGAGGATAAGGTCATGAGTTAGTTTAGCTTTAATTCTTCAGGAGTTTTAACCCCTATTTTTCTTGAAGAAGTGGGGACTGGGAGGGAATTCTCACAGTCCCAATCTGATTTTTCCAACTTTTGACTCTTTCAAAGATGGAGACTTGTTTGGTTTTAAGGACTTTGCTGTTTGTGTAAAAGTTATTTGATTTTCAGTAGTAATATACCGAGCGCGCCGAGTAATTGTCAAATAATTAGGTTCGCACGAATCTTATCTGACAATTACTCAAGCGCGAGGTGTATTTTATCAGAGAATTTACCGATAGAAACGACCATGAAGAGTTCGAATGGGATCAAAATGCCATTTGTATTTTGGTTGTGAAAACCCACAACAAAATGGCGCAAAGGACGAGCGTGCATTATCGAAATGGTGACTGCAGCCAGCTACAGCCACCAATCCGAAAGCGAATGGGGTTTGTTACGCGCTTCGGGATTGGTCGGACGAACGACGGCCGTTTTGTTACGCCGTTCTCATTGGCCGTCAAAGCACCAGGGAACATTGTCGAAGCTAGTGGTAAATTCTCTTTGTAATTGAGAATTGCCAGGAGGAAATCCTAACAGGGAAGCAGAAAAGCCACTAATTTTAGAAGGGGAAAAAATACTTATGGGGTCAAAATTGACATTGGGTTGATGATGAAATATTTTCCCTTTGGTTGAGGATTATTATTTTTTAATGAGCTGTGTAGGAGAGTTAGTGAGTTAGAACCTGTGAATTTACATGCAAATGAACACCAGTTGGGGTTGATGAATTTTTTTTTTTTTTTTGGTGGTTTGCTGCTATTTTTACTTTTGTTTGAAGTAAGTTTTCTAACAGATTTGCAGGTGAAAAAGAGATTTGCAGTTGATTAAGATTTATTTTATAGACTGCACAAGTTAATAAAAAAAAATTTCTTGTTTTTTTCCCTCTTCAATCTTTCAACAGTGTTGTTAAATGAGATTAGTTTTCTGTTTTAGATGAGATGCAATGCCCAGATTCATTTGTAATCTTATCCAAAAATTTTTTTTTGGGTGCTATTTTTTCAGGCAGTGTCACTGGGAAGTAATTTATACAATTGGATCATTTGGTTTTGATTATAGGGTGTTATTGCAGTCATAATAAACCTTTCTGTGAATGAAAAAAAAAAATTATACATAAATAGAACTAGCACAAACATGAAATTAAATTCAATAAGAATAATTGCAGAGGAATAATCAATAAATTCAATCACAGTAATGGCAGGTTGTTACCAGGGCACTGAAAAAATAAACATTTAGAAGAAAATTTTTGCTTTGTGAGAGAGTTTTATTAAGTATTATTGTTTGTTTAGTACATATTCAATTACTCTAATAAATGGTTGGCCCACACCAAATCTGATTTTAAAAATGTGAGCATCGAAAGAGATTTTTGATAGGAAATGCAAGCATTTAGATAAAGTTTAGTGCTTATAAGGTTATGGTTGACTTGCCAGAAAGTTAATTTTCTGAGGGACAGAACATATCTCAAAGACATTTCTAAGATTGTAATGAAATTTATGAAGTACCAATCTTTCCTGTTGAGAATATCTTTGTGGGCAGACTGATCTCCGCCACAGGAAACTACTTAACTTATGAGTACTAAGCTTAAGACAGCGACTCGGAAACTCGCGTTGCAGGGGATCCTTTGGTGAACATGTGAGGGCCCAACCAGATTGTAGATCAATAAAATGTCATTAAAAATGTATAAAATTGCTCATCCGACGGTTTGCGCCAGGTACTTTTTCCGTTATAATTAGAACAATTTTTACACTATGTTTAGTGTAACGTAAAAATTGGAAAATACACAGTTTGTGCCATGTGCTTTTCCCTTAAAATTATAGTCAATTTTACGTTATAAATACTGTAACGTAAAAATATAAAAGTTCAGTTTGCACTCGCGCTTTCACGTTATAGTTATAAAAGTCGACTTACCTTCCAAAGTCACGTGATTTCCGAAACTAGGAACTGTTTCTTATATTAAATATAGATACAATTTCCGTTTTAACTAATTCGAAACAATGCCACAACTTTATTATTGCGAATTGAAATGATTTCCAAAGGAAAACAATGAGATAAACAGTAACACGTGCTCCTCTCGCGAATGAAGCGGAGAATTCAAAATGGCGCGGACAAGGTCGTTGCAAATCGCAATTTTTGGTCAATGACGTCACAGTGACGTAAATAGTGGAAAATTACCGGATTGGCTACGCTATTTTTCGATATAGTGTAAACTCCGTTAAACTTATGAGTTTTCCAATACAGTTATAGGCCATAACGGGGGTTTTTATAACGTAAAAGTAGACGCCGCAAACTGCGTATTATGCGAAGTTAGTAATGTTATAAAGTATCACTATTATAAAAAAATAACCTATTTTTTATATTTAATTTTTAACTTGTATGTAATGCATTGGACGCCCAATACACGTAAGAACTAAAGGTCGTTGACCACTATTATGGTTGTCTAGGGACAGCGTCTGTTCAAATCCCTCCAGCGCTTACGATAATCGAAGTAAGCTCCACACGGATAGAGAGGAAGATGGAAAAGTGTCTTTTCATTGAACGCATATTTGAAATCGCTAGGAGCATTCCAAAGCACCCATGTTCTCCCTTGTCTCCACTGTCGTGTCTAATCGAGTCCTACGTTATGACGTCAGTTTCGTCCGTGTGGTCGTTTCTGCAACGTGTGGCAGGTAAAACTGAAATGCGATTCGATCCACGTTCCAGGTGAATATTGGTGTCGTTAGGTGCAGAATGGTGCGATTCAACATTTTTAAACAAAAAAAAAAAAAAAACGAGATAAAATTGGAGACACCAAAATAAATGTTTTGGAATACGTCTACTGATTAAACAACTGGGAAAATGGCGGCCGAATTTTTCTGTTTTTAACCGCAGTGGGCATGCGCACGACATTTAAACAACTAAACATGTTTCATTGCGGAAACTGGAATTATATCGATTTTCAAGCACAAAATCCGTACAATAGGGTAATTAATATCGTTGCCTTAATTATCCCGTAACCTACGAACGGTTGGTTGGTGACATTTTGATCATTTTGTACCGAGATTCTTAATCAGCTTTGATTGCATTGATTAGCATGGGAATATCATTGAATCGATTGCACTTTTTTCTTCCTTTCTTTCTTTAATGACCAAAAATCTAATATCGATAATTTCCCATTTTAGAAAGCGTCTAACAATTTATTCAGCATTAATATTTGTTGTGGTTTGACACAGTTGGGATTGTGACAACGAGTTTTATTTTTATTTTTTTATTATTTTTTTATTATTGGGTGATGGATGCATCAGCAGTCCAATTACATTTTCCCCAACTTTATCTTTTATGTAAATCCTGCTTTGCTTTTCTGCGTTTCCTTCTCCTTACTATAATCTCCTCATGAAATCTTAAGTATACAGATGAAGGTTTACACGGCTGTTGACGCATTACCTAATTGGCACCTTGGTGTAACATCTCCTAATTTTGATAATAATCAGTCCAGATCTAAGCCAAGCAGTTGCAAGTTTAAAAAAAATAGAGCAAATACCTGTATGATGATTATTTAAGTCAAAATAATCTATTAAAATAAAAAGAAATAATAATAATAACGACTCGTAACAAGTGCGATGTAGGTCGACTTTCTTGAGGATTCAACCTGAGAACTGGTGACAGATGTTCTTGCCGTAGAAACATCCATTGAGACAAAGACAAACTACTAGGATTCCCAGCAGGCCCAATGCTGCTGAACTTCTATGTTCTTATGGGAACAGGTGACCAGCACGGTGAATCATTCCTATCCATGTATAGCAATGGTTTCTAAACTTTTGTGGTCCAAGGCGCCCTTCATTGTTTTTACATTTTTCCACGGCGTCCAAAGGTAAAAAAATAGGTCTACAATGTGTTGAAAGTTAAGACGTGGTACAACGATCGTAAGGTAAAGATTACTAAGTATTTATTCAAAATTAATCATGGCGCTTATATATATATATATATAACGTACACTGGGCCCTCATTACACAGTTTGCGCCATGAACTTTTCCTTTAAAATTATAGTCAATTTTACGTTATAAATGTTGTAACGTAAAAATATAAAAGTTTAGTTTGCGCTTGGGCTTTCACGTTACAGTTATAAAAGTCGACTTGCCTTACAAAGTCACGTGATTTCCGAAACTAGCAACTGTTTCTTACGTTAAATATAGATACAATTTCCGTTTTAACTAATTCAAAACAATGCCGCAACTTTATTATTGCGAATTGAAATGATTTCCAAAGGAAAACAATGAGATAAACAGTAACACGTGCTCCTCTCGCGAATGAAGCGGAGAATTCAAAATGGCGGCGAACGAGGTCATTGCAAATCGCAATTTTTGGTCAGTGACGTTGCGGTGACGTAAATAGTGGAAAATTACCGGATTGGCTACGCTATTTTTTGATATAGCGTAAGCTACGTTAGACTTATGAGTTTTCCACTATAGTTATAGGCATAACGGGGGTTTTTATAACGTAAAAGTACATGGCGCAAGCTGCATATTGGCCAATACACACAACGTTATCTTAACGTATTCACTTAGCTGGAGTGATATTTACTATTTAATACGGTAATGCCAGGAGACGAGAGGTGTTGGCGCCGTAATTGGAAGAATTAAATAAGTGGCACATTTTAAAGCCCTCTAATGATAGAGTGAAAAAAGTGATTACTTTTGTAATTGTAGCTTTGACTGCTGTCATTCCATTGCTTCTTTGTAATTTGATACGTCACTTGTAGTTCAATTTCCTTGGCTCTTTTTCTTGAGATGGAGGAAAGTAAACTTTTGGACTCAAATTACTCTTTTCTAAGGAAGTTTGAAAAGCCAAGCAAGTGGTTAGGGGTAAGTGACAGAGATCTGAGGGAAACAGCAATTGGCTTCTAGATGGTTTTGAAGGGCAAGGAAAGAAAGTGAAGTGTTGGTGAAAAGTTTCTATTTTTGGAAGGTAATTATAAAAGAAATCATTTCTTAGAAGCTTTTTTTTAGCTTGAGATGGGTAAACCTTTAACCTTTCTGATACAATAGACTGGGTTTGGAGCAATGCCAATATTGCTGATTCCCATTGCTAAGCAAGGTATTTAGGGGAGTTTCAGGATTGAGTTTTATTCCCATTTGGAATTGGAAATGAGGAGCCCAAGATATCTGGTTCAAAGAAATTGCATTTTAAGGAAGACATCATTACAACAATTGCCAATCAAAGTCTCCTACAATGGCAATAAGGGAAAATGAGAGTCAGTGATAAAAAGAAGTTGGAATTCTTGCCAATAAAAATGGAGGAACTTTTTTTTTTGCAAATTAAGTAAAATGGTATTATTATTGTGGAAAGTGAAACATTGGATTTGGCCTATCTTTGCTTGCTAGATTTATCTAGCTTAAAAACCCACTGAGGAAGACCAGCAATGATCGAAAACGTTTTGGGTAAAACACATTTTCGCGTATACTTTAATATGTCAAACAAGTAGTTTATAATAGATTTACCTAGCAACCGGCTGAGAAATGGTTTCTAAGAAGTGAACCGATTTAGCTAAAACCGCCATTTGTAGCGTGTTTCTGTTTTGGAGGAAGATTGATTTCTGTTGGCAATATCCATAAGGGAAGTGTTATTGTCACTTAGTTTCACACGTTTTCACTTCACCAATGTCAATTGAAATGTCACCATTTAGTTGGATCGATTTGGAATTTCAAAACTGAGCCATTTCTCACGCTCCCCATTAGCATATTATCCTTTAATCGCTTATCTCTCTGTTCCCCTCTTTGCTTTCCATTAGGATAACAGAAACATGTAAGCTTAGATGGTGTTGCCATTTGCTCTTAAGCAAAACAAGTTCAATAAATTTGAAACTACTTAGTTTCTTGGATCTTGTTAATTAGGCTTGTTGACATGTATAGACAAGAAATTGGATTCCTTAAAACATTTAATTAGCAAAGTGAGTTGTAAAAAGACATTCCTGGATATTCTATGTACAGGCATAAGACTATACGGATTTAGGGACAACCACTTTCATACATAGGAAAATTTTTTTTTTTATTTACCGTATTTCTTCGATTAAAAACCGCGGCTTTTATTACAAATACGAAGCAGTGGCTGTTTTTCAGTCTTTTCATTTTGAGATTCAAAACATACCTAGAACAAACGTTACAGCTGTGAAATGAACGTGGAGTGTTTCTTCCAAATTCATTTTCGTTTATTCGTGGCCTCGATTTTTAGCTGCGGATACTATTCGAGGGCGGCTTTTAATCGATTTGTGACTTTGTGACTTTGTTTATATGATAACAAACTTTATTTCAAATGAAATTTGAAGTCATTGGTTATGTATTTAATTAATTATTCTACATTGAAGTTTTCTGCCTCTTAAAACTCCAGCATAACAATTAAACTGGCTTTACTGCATTTGTAAAGAGCGCTCTAACTAACAGCTTTAGCTAACTGCTTTAAGCATTGACCAGTAGAGGCACTGGTAATTAGTTATTCAAATCACGTGTTATAAAACGCATACCAAATATAGCGAACTACTAAAAAAAACTACATGGCTCTTTTACTATTGGACCTGAAAACTGTCCCTAATTCCGTAATGCCTTATACCAAAACAGCATACCGTATTTCTTCGATTAAAGGTCGCGGCTTATATTTGCAAATGCAATTTTTTGCCACGACTTATAATCGAGGGCGACTTTAATTGAGAACGTCGAATTCCACATAACATTACGTCGTGTAAACGTTTCCATTTATGTCATGATGACGTTTTGTTTGATTGTCGTCACGACGTAATGTTAGTCGTTACGTCCTAATTACGCCCTCTAACATTAGAAAGTCCACTTTTAGGCAGAAAACCTACAAGTTCAACCGCAAAATACAAATACAAATCGCCGTCGAATATTAGCTGCGGCTTGTATTCGAGGGCGACTTGTATTCCAAGTGTTGATATTTTGCCGCGGCTTGTATTTGAGGGCGACTTGTATTCCAAGTGTTGATATTTTGCCGCGGCTTGTATTTGAGGGCGACTTGTATTCCAAGTGTTGATATTTTGCCGCGACTTGTAATCGAGGGCGACTTTAAATCAAAGAAATACGGTATTTTTACTTGTGTCTCAAAGGGTTAAAATGCTGTATAGTCTAAATTACTTTATGAATGCGCCTAGTCTAATAAAGCTGTTTTTTTGGGTGGACTTAATGTAGGAATTATCTCGGGTTACTTGGTATAAAGCCGCTGCAAGTTGGCATTCTAAAATAGTACGTTGAGATGAGATAGCAAGATACACTTAGATACAGTAATGTTCTGTGGCTATCTCACTTATCCACGTGCCCATGTCTCATGAATCACTTGGAAACTGCACCTGTCAAAACGAAGCGAATGGCTTACACATGTCTTTTGACCCTAACATGTGTTGACTGTTGAGACTTCTTGCCTTTACTGCCTTTCAATTTCCATTTACAACAAAACCTTAGATTTGACACACTTTGCCAGCAACAGAATGATAGGTGCAATTGATGACCAATATTTTACCATCTCGAGAAGAAAAGCGAGTGTTGCTTAGCTCTTTTTTTTTTTTTTTTTTTTTTTTTTTTTTTTTTTTTTTTTTGTGGCATGGAAAGTGAGAGATTTGCATAAAAATAGCTGCACCCTAGGCAATCCGAATGGTGATGGAATAAGAAGCCCCTTGTTGGTGATAATTTCAAATCTAACACTGGCTTTATGGAATTATGGCATCGCTGCACGCTGAATAAAAAGTCAGGATGCAGAAATTTACTGTGGTTGTTGTTATTTAAAGGTAAGAATAACGAATTAAACTTAAAAACAAGTAAATATTTTAAAAAAAAACTAGTTTTTGTGTGTAAATATTTTATTTGTTAACGGATTGGGCATCCATTTTTTAAAACAGCTGAAAGGGAGGCAAATCGGTTTTTGTGGCGTGACGTAGTTTATTCTCGTTTAGTATGTTGGCACTAGTAACGGTGTAACGCAATCGTCAAACTAAATAAAACTCTTTAATGTCAAACGATTGGTTAATGTTCATCCGAGAGGATATATGGATATGCGGATACATACCTTAAAATGACGTCACTTTTTGTGACAAATGCAGATTTGCTGTGGATTTTTAAATAGGACTATTTTCTATTTTTCTGCATGATTTTTTCCTGCTGCCAATCATAAATCATGCAATGGCGTCATATCTTTGATTGTGGAAATGGGGGATTACGTTAGGAGATTACCGATTTTTTTTTGCACAATGGAAAATCGAGGGGGTGGCACAAAAATTGCATACGAGATTTTGAAATCTTGTTGAAATCCTGAAGATTTCAGGATTTTAGGACGATTTTTAAGAATTTTAGGCGGATCTCTTCAAAGATTTTGATCGATTTTATGGATTTCCAGGATTTCTAAGATTTTTAAGATTTCTAGGGTTTTTAAGATTTCTATGATTTCCAAGATTTTTAAGATTTCCAAGATTTCTAGGATTTCCAAGATTTCTAGGATTTCCAAGATTTCTAGGATTTCCAAGATTTTTAGGATTT
>JAQFXT010001516.1:0-17122 GCA_034683725.1 Strigamia crassipes | reverse complement strand
CAACCAGGGGTCGCCAACCGAACTTCCGGTTAGCCCCTGTCCGCTACGGAAGCCCTCGGGGACCTGGGTGGGTCACAACCGTAAATGCTATTATTGAACAAGGGATGTTGAAGCAATGCGAAAAGTCAAACTGCGCATTTACAGCGCAGGTCTTTAATTGAGTGCTGGTATTCGTTTTTGATCTAAAACAAACTATTTTTGCACGCTTTTGATTTAAAACAAACCATTTTTCCACGATTTTGATCCAAAACAAACAATTTTTGCACGATTTTGATCTAAAATAAACGATTTTTGCACGATTTTGATCTAAAACAAACAATTTTTGCACCAAAAAATCAATTAGTTTTAAAATATGCTTTATTCCACAAAGTATCAATTATTTCAGTTAATCATCCAAATAAGTGAAGAAAAATAACATTTTAAACCAGTTCCATTCTGTATTTTATATGCGGGTTTCTATTATTGCGCGGGTCTTTATTAGTATGTGGGGTAATCTCGCTTTTGTAATTAAAATGCAGACGTTCTATGCGAGTATTTACAATAGTCTGAATTACTTTATGAATGCACCTTCTGTTTTTATTTTCGTTACCACAATCAAATTGAAACATCTGATCAGAATAATAGACTGTGCTAATTAGAACAGCCTATCGCTTGTTTCTATTTGAACGTTGAAGTTAAGGTAAAGCAGGACCACTTTAAAACAAGTACAACTTTAACTGGGTTTTCTGTGGTTTGCTTTTTCCAGCTCCCTCTTCAAATGCAAGGCGAGTCCACAGAAAGTCGAATTTTCAATTTCAGAGATAAGTGGGCGAGGCTTATTTCGTGAGTTTTTATTTAATTGCTCGTTTATAGTGGTTACTTGGCTTTCATGCACCATTTTAATTTTTTTGAGATAAACTTATTTAATTAAGGCGATCGTACGTAGCAATTTGATTACCTCAGTTCCGGTTTTCCTTACCAAGTGGCTTAGTAAGACGCCTCATTTCTACCGGTTTTGAAATTGCCACTCCGGAGGTCCCAGTAATTTTTATCAAATTGTGCTTGAGACATTTTCCAAAGCAAATGGCAGTGCTTTTAGCATTCTACGAACTCTTATTGCTTTATTGAATTTAAGACTCTGTTGCTGTTGTTTTGCCAAGTTCCACATCGCCAACCTTTCTTTATCTCTTTAAAATGCCAGATTTAGATTTAGATGGGCCAATAAATACAAATACCAAATAACGTGTAATTTAGAGAAATATTTTGTTCATAAAGGTTTTTTTTTTGTTTTGTGTATCGGTTTTGTAAATTTAAGAAAATGGTCACCTTAACTTTAACCATTTACATCTTAGTAAATAAGCAAGGATGAAAAGACTTCAACTGGGCTTAAAATGAGACATAGATTAAGGAACTGAGATGAGTCAGTCGTTTCGCACATGGGCCTTGAGATTAGGAAGTGAAAGGAAGAGCATCGTCCTCGTCGTCTTTGGCTCGTTGGGCTTTGCGTTAGGAAAATTGAGCGTTAAGAAAGCGAAGACGACTTCACTGGGCTCTACTTTGAGCGACGTTCGGATAAAACATGGAATTTAGTAGAGTAGGGAGAATGAAGGGGGGAAAACATCGATTTGCATTGGAGGCATTGCTTTCGAACTGTGACTTTTTTTTTTCTTCTTTTGGTGATATGCCACCACTCGGAATTTGTAATGAAAAATGTGGAAAAAGTTTTTGCCGTGTGATTTATTCTGTTCTGTACTAGAACAACTTTTCGTGTAGCTTTAAACAACAAAAGTCAATAGAAATAGGAGTGTTAATGGAACAAGTTTATTTTTTTTCTCAGTCTTCCATCAACATCATTAGAAGCTTGTTGGTGTTTGGAGGTCGAGCTTTGAGCTTTCTGTAATTGGTTTACTTGGCCTTTGTTAAAATTAAGATTGTAACTTTAATGGTAAGTTGGGGGTCATTGGGCTATTCTTAATGGGCTTCTTAACGTTCGCGAATGTGTTTACATGTGGGCCATTACTTGCTGACAAGGCAAGAGGTGATTCAACGATGCGTGTGTAGGTAACCACGCATATATATATATAGGCCTATACACATAAAATAATTTTTTTTCTAAGTGAATATTATAAAAATTTTTTATGTTAAAATGGGTGTGCATTTAGTGCGTTTTCCCCGCCCAAGTTTTTAAAAATACTTATTACAGATTGCTGGCATTGCTCTTCACAAACAAGACAAGTAGTGCAGATAAGAACAAGAGTCGTCTTTAAGAGGCTGATGCGCGTCTCTCATTGCACGTCTCTAGATAATTAAGTGGAGCATACACTCGTTACATACGCAGCCTGTGGGTCTTTAGAAGTGCACAAACTCATGAGTTGCGACTCGGTTCTTGAAAATCTGCATGGGAAAAACAATACTTGACGGATTTAGTTTAGTCTCTTTTTCTTTGCCGTTTTGCCCCTTCTGCTTCTCATGTTAGCAGCGCTGCTGTCGATATTGGCGAACTGCCAAGTGAAAACATGTCCGCCAAATCCTATACACATTTAGTTGAGAAGAGAGTAGCGAGTGAAGTTTCATTTTAATGCTCTTTATTGCGTCGTGCAATAATGGATGATACGTGTTATCTCGTCCAAAACTATTCAATTGATGTTTCCGCACGATTGTTTATGAACAAGTTAAATTGCATTTACTTGTTTGGTACTTTGGGCGCCTTGCTTCAACCTCCTCGCCAATTTGTTAGCGTATATTTTTTTTTCTTTTTCTTTTGTGTGTGACTGAATTACAACTCAAATGAAGGCACGTTTTCTTTTCCCACCGCTTTTAATTTTCTGTTTATTTTTTTGTTTTGTTTTGAATTACAAGCAAGCAGCAACAATTAGCCTCCCAAACAACTATAAAAAGAAACATTGTGCACTGCGTCAGCACACTGTAAAATGATTCGAGCGGTATGAAATGAAGTTTGGACGAGAGGAAAAGATGAAAAACGAAGTGGCCCTTGGCTCGGGGAATATAAGTTGGCGACTCACCGGGGCGCGACCGCTGTAAAATGCATGAGCGGCCTCTGCTGCTGTCGAAGAAAAGAAGACGAGGTCCGCTGTGAACGGATGAAGGAGAAGGCGCCGTCGGCTGGCCAATCCATCAGTGTCAGTAATGGGCAAGAGAGAAACGGAGGGAATAGATTGATGCATTTGCAGGCATTGCACTGGAGTCACCCCTTATTGGGAGAAAAGGACTTTTCCTCAGAGCTTTGACTCTCTTACTGTAGTTGCTGGCAATGTGCCCGGATGTAACCCCATAACTTCCTAATAGAGCGCGTGTCGGAACACTGCCGGTCGTCGTCCAATAAACAAGAACGGGCTCACGCCTTAATGGGAGGCCATAGCAGCTGACAGAGGCCTTGAAGATTCACCACGCCCACGGACAACACCAGAGCCCCAGCACCGCTAGCTCGCTCTGCTCTGCTCTGGCACAAGTGGTGTGCATTGGCGCATACGAGATGTTTTAGATAGGACAGTCAATGGCCCTTTCTTTTGGCACACCCTGACCACCAACTTTCATCTGCCACGAGTGACCAAGGCCGATTCAACTATCGATTTTTTTTTAAAACGGGGAAATTTTTTTTCGTCACAAAAATAATCCCAGAAATATGTTTACGTGTTTAATTTGCTAAAGGGCCCGGTGTAATTTAGTATGTGCGGTATGATTCATGTGTTTTTGCATGTAAGGTTGTTTGAAAAGTGATAGACGACACCTTGTTTCTCTTAGATGCATCTCCTCACTCTCCCGCGGGTGGTACTGTCACCTTTCATCAACAGCTGTCGCGCGCACATTCATGATTTGCGGCAACAAAAGTTTCCAATTTCCGCGTTGCGCTCCGATTGCTTCGTGCTAATACCCTCGGATTCTCTCTGTATGTGGTGGCCGTCAAAAGAAGGTTTCTCATGCTTTTGGCAAAGGATGGAATACATGCGATGAAAGCGCCCCATGCTGAGAGCTTTTGGGTCCCGCTCGACCCCTCGTACACACATATTTTTTTTTTCCTCCTTGCTAATGGCTTAAGGTTGTAAAGTTATTATATAAGCAGGAAGTTTGTGAGGGGATAGAAACGAGAGAAAGAAATGTTTGAAAGCTCCAAATTTAACTTGTTTGTTGTTGCCAGGATTGTTCATAAACGTGATTTTTTTTTTTATTACTATTTATTGCGCACTTAATGTGATTAATTTACAAGAAATTCGTACACAGTATGAATGTTTAAAATTGTGCTGAATTATTGAGTAAGTTTAAGTGCAATACCAACTTCACACCATTTATCCCACAGACTGGTCGTCGATTTATCGACTTGTGATTGGTTTAATTGCGGTTTGCGCTGCTTTGCCGTGCTCAGCGTTGTCAGTTCAACCAAGCAAAGAAGAGAGTACGTTGTATTACCGAACCAAAGTGTGCGAACTAACGCCTGTGGAAGTTGGTCACGCCTGGCGTAGACGTGAAGATGTGTCCATCCATTCATCCGTTGGTCTGCGAGCGAAAGGGGAAACGTTGTGGCTAACATGCATGAACGATTTCCAAAGACTTGGGCCCTCGCCATTCAATTAACCCCATCGATAACCTTTGCCGACATGAAGGCCACGGGCGGCGGAGGATGCTAAACTCTTATTGGATGCTCTTAGCTATATCATAAAGGAATTTAAATCTCAAATCATTTTGCTATTTTTATAGGCGAATGAAATTTGTTTACTGATGTGAATCAGTTTGAACAATTCGCGAGCATATACGGCTGAAAGATTGCAATTGTGAATTCTCCGGATGCTTTTGTTCGGTCGGAATTTCGTTTTATATCTTTTTCTCGTTTCCAGTACTCGTCTTCGGCCCATACACCACCAGGCTGCTTTTGTCGTGCGTGACTAGAGCGATAACTCGCTGAGGCTTCCCTAGCCGATTATCGACGTTCACTCGTCCATTACCTGCTGGCATTGGCCTGTCCAATCCCGTTATACGTTTCGATGGGGAAATGGTGTTAGCCTTTCACTTGGCGAGCAACAAGCTCGGAGCGATCAAATTTTCGATATATGTTTTCCGACATGACGTTTCTTTTACTTTGACATTTCATCGGGGAGTTTTTAAATTTGTTGAAAAAGGAACGCAATTGGTACAATGTTGACAACATTTATTCCGTCCCTTTTACGTCCCTAACCTGATTTTAGAATTTGTCTATCAGCAGCAGTCTGCAAGATTGCTCGCTGACTTTCTCTTGACCACTGCGTGGGGTCTGAATCACTGTTTAAGCTGTGATTGCCATTGAAATATTTTCCTAACTCGGGGGATTTTGGTCGATTTTCTCGAGGAGTGTGAAAATAGGTGAAGGGAAGGGAAGAAAAAAATCGTTAATTGCGTAAAGAATGTGAGGAGGGTAAAGTTTGAGTGAGTTTTTGACGAGTTTTAAGATTGAGTTGAATTCATCCAATTGCTTTTCTATAATTGGAGACACGGTGGAGCTGTCGTTGTATGGCGACATTTCAACTGACGAACGAGCAATTCCCTTTTCGCTCGTAATCAGTCGGCAGCTGATAAGAACACGTGCGCGCGTGCCTTTTGTCTTTATCGACAAGCGAACGGGCAGTCGATAACCCCTTTGAACTCAGAGGTCATGTCCTTGTGTCCTCTCTTTTCATGAACAGCATAGAAAGAGGATACAGCTGTGTCCAGCTAAGAAGTGCAGGCAGGCAAGAGAAAAAGGCAATAGCAAAGCTCACTTTATCACCTCGTAGTTACACTTCGATCGCATAGCTATAGCTCCAGTCAGTTTATTGGAATTATCCCGACGCTGCGCGTATCGATTGGATGAACCAGTTGTACAGCCTCGACGATTTAATTAAGATTTTCTAATACATCGATTGAGTGATGCTGACAGGCTCACAAGAGTAGACAAAAGAGGCGAAAACTGCAGTCAGCGAACGACGCGGTATCTTTTCGGCCCTAGAAGTCGAATTAGGAGACGACAGATATAAAAGCCACTTTTCGCATAGAAAATACATACAGCTTTGTGCAACGAGAGGATTTACTCTCGTTTTCAGATTCCACTCGTTGAGCTCGTGAAAGCCTTTCCTCTCAGTGAGAAGACATGGAAAAGGGTATTAAGAATGTAAGCAGGTAATAGACTGCACTTGAGACTGATGAAAAGACATAAGAGGACGTAAAAGAGGGAGAAAAGTTATGTCTGTTGGTCCGTTAATTTTAAGCAAATAACTCCACCTTTGGTCTGGCCCGCCTTTGATTTAAACGCGTGCATCCAATTTAGTCTCGCAGTGACCATCAGCCTTGAAGTGATAAGGATGAGTTGGTACTGGGAGGTGAAGTGGTTGTAGTCCGACAAGAGAGGAGGGAAAATGATAAGTACTCTTGATTGAAACTGATTCTTTTCGCTCATGCACTAATTAAAAGGTTGCTCCCACTGGGACGACCAAAGCATGTACAAATAAATATCGATGCAGAAATAGACGGAATCTTGAAGCTTTGCTTCTTTTGTCAACAAACTTAAAGGCCCGCGTGACCAGCCACCCGGTAAATGATTCACATGCTCGAGCAAGCAACTGCAGCATCCTCGACCCGCTCTCTTTCTCTTCTCGTCCTCCTTTCTCGTCCAATTCTGCAACTGCTTTTCCATGACGTCATGCCGCTGTTGGAGCCATGGAAACGGAATTTATTATGCTATGTATACACACGAGAAAGGTAGTTCAGGAGCTGAATAGTGATTAGTTATCATCAAAACTTTTCAACTAGATTTTTAAACGATAGCGGGCGTGTTGTCAAGGTTACTAGTGGAAAATAAACAAGTCAATTTTATTCTTAGCACGCTTACGAATTTCCTTTTCAATCATAACAGCGCACTTTTAATAAATTATAGCGTCTAATAAAATATGAAACGCATTTAACAATTTAGAGAAACATGCACTTACTTAAATAAGCTTTTTTTCTGAATTATTCACAATAATGGTTTAAGTATACTTTATTTGAAATTAACTCGTTCAATAAAGTTGAAGTTGAAGAATGCTGCTTTATATATAAGGGATTGTCAACGGCGTTGGGGCGACAAAACGTTAATCTGTTCGACAGATAGCGCCAGTCAGACGTGAAATTGTTTGTCCATTGGCGGCTCTAAGATCTTCCGTCTTCAGTGAAGGAAGAAAAAAAAAGTACTTGCTCGTGGTTCGTCCAGACGATATAGAAGGTAAATAAAAAAAAATGTGTGAGATGAATACGGGCAAGGCTCAAAATCCCCCAGTAACTTGAAAGATCCCTCCTGAAAGTCCTTTCGTAATTAGTTATTAGAGACTGAGGTGTGAAGTGCTGCGAGGATGCAGTAAACTTAGCTGAAGAAAGTGAGTGCATGCGCATGCTTATTGAACGTGATTTTACCTCCAGGCAGCATCTGGTGGTAGTTGCAGGCTTCGTTAATTCACTGATGGACTTGCTGCTCGGATGAGAATTGCTTGTTAGATGGCACTTTTCGATCGTGTTGGAAAATTGCTGGCAGCAGCATTTGGTACAGCGTACGAACCAAGTATCGCACCAAGTTTCTTTGGAAAGCAGCTATATAGACCTTCACATCTTATCATCGCTCAATCTTGAGAATAGCCAATTATGCTCTTGATGGTGCAGCTCGAGTCCAATGTCGTTTGCACGGGCCCATTATAGAGTAAATATCTTTAGGATTTTTTCTCCAGATTAGAAAAAGAAGCCTTCGAACAAAGAATTGCAATTGTCCGTGTTCGTACCTATCCGCGACGTGGCTCAATGCTGCACTTGTTTTAAGTGTTTACAGTAAATCATGTGGGACTTAAAAGAAACCTCTTGCCTTTAAAACAATTAAAGTTTGTAGTTACCAAAGAGAGTCTTGTCGCACACACTAAGTGATGATTGCTGCTACTAAATCTTTTTTGTAGCTTTGAAGTGTGAGCGAGTTGAGACATAAGGATCAAGTTATTTTCTCTTTTCTCTATAAAATGGATTAACTGACGACTGTAAAGTTTGACTGAAGTTGGGAAAACTCCATTTTTTTGTTGTTGTTGTCTTGTTAGCTGAAAGGCGAAGAAAATCGTTAAGCTTTCCTTAATTATACTCCATACAAACTCTTTTTATTATGTTTTCTTTTTTTTTTCTTTTTTCTTTTTTTATATTTTTGCTATTTTTTAAATTTTTTCTTTTTTTTTTTTTGGTAATATTTTTTTGGTCGAAATAAACTAAAAAAAATATAATAATAAGGAAATAAATAAAGAAAAACATTAAGTTGAACTTTCATTTGCTTTGCAACGAATCCACAAAGACCCAACTTTGCTGTAATGATCTTTATTAAACTGAGAATTCACAACCGGAATCTCAAACGATTTTTTTCCCTCGTGGCAATCTTACAGCGGAACCTATGAGAAGGTCGCATTTCTTGTGCTTCCGTTGCTTTTGCCAACATCATCGTTGCTACCAGAGCACATTTTGATGGCAATTTTGAAAACGATTCAATCCAGTATACCATCAGACTTATTAGGAAAGTTTAATACAAGCTTGGGCTCTAAAAAGAAAAAGAAATGGCGAGTCTTAAAAAATAATAGCACTTTTTTTTTCACTGTTGCATTGAAATTCTCATGAAAATCTAAGATCATCACCATTTATAAAGCTTTATTTCTTTTTAGTTTAAAACTCTTCTTATTTTTTTTTTTTTTTTTTTGTGGGGCAATTTTGAAACTTACCCTTTGAAACTATTTGTAATCAGGCAACCAAAAGAGATTTAATAATAGACAGGAACAGCTTTATCTATAGTAGTTTGCCAATTAATCTCCCATGATTAGTTTCCTTGCTGGTATTAATTAATCCAGTCACTCAGCAGTGGTCCATTGCTGTGTGTATTCTCAATTACACTCTTTTGACATTGCATGGCCTGTCGTTTGTCGGAAAGCATGCGAAGAATGATTAATTGACCTCAATTCTTTTTATCTTCTTTTCTACTCTATAGGTGGCATGATTCATGTGTCAACGAATAATTCAAGCTTCATTAGTAATAACACTTGTTGACATTGCATGTCCTGTATGAATATAAGTTTTGATTTTCCTCCGAGTTGTTAAAGTCGTTTTGCCACTTTACTTTTTGTACATTTCTCGCTTTATAGTTTTATCAGCAACTTTCTCTCAACGACCTTGTTATCAACTCGGCGAATAAGCAAAAAAAAGTCTTTTTCTTTGTATTGAAAGCGTATACATGTCGCATTCTTTTATTCTCATCTTTTTTTTTTTGCTTTGCACCAAGTGATTTCAGCTGTGTAGCTGCATTTATTATTATACGAGCGCATTAACTCGCACTAGTTTTTCAAAAACATTTTATTTGAGAATCCCGCAAAGTAGCTTTAAGTAAAAGAAGAATTTTCAGGATTAAAGAAAGTGAGCCAAATTAAAAAATAAATAAATAAAATGCAAGTTATTTTATTTTAAACATTATTGGGTTTTTAATATTATCTCGTAAAACTGCCGTTGCACTAAAATGCTTTTTGATTGCGCAATTAATTTGAAATTTGTTTAGTAATAGCGTTCTATTATTTTATCCGATAAACAAAACTTTGTAAATTCGAAACGAACACCGAGTTTAATGAAAACGAATATTTTTTAAATTACCCATTACGTTTTTAGTGTCAAATATCTTTAAGATACGCAAGCAAATTTTCCTATTATATCACATTACCCAACACAATAATTTAGAAAGTCTCTCATGCGTGATTCTAATTTATTCTGCACTGTGAATCACCTTAGAGAAAAGGAGAAAAATTTTTAATTTTTGTCTTTCCTTTTTATTTAATTTTTGTATTTTTACAAAGCCAATAGATTTTTTTTTAAATTTCTTTAATCTGTGTGATTTTCTGCTTTACTCACAACACAAGTGGAACGTTATGAATATTACTTTCCTTTAAAAACAACAAGTAATTTTTCTTTACTTACTCGTAACAACAAGTCTAGTTTTTTGCTGGTTGAATAAATTTTGGTTTCTATGCCCAGTAGTAAAAACATCATTTAGACGATAGAAAAGTAGCTGCATTGGCGTTTAGACTGTCTGCTTAATGTTGCAAGTGATGATGCTTGAAAACTACTTTTTTTAAAGCATAATACAGCGTACAGCTTTGTGCTCGGTTGAATCGAAACAACAGTCATTCGTCTTTTGTCGCGGTCAGTCATCAGTGGAAGCCAATGTAGCGCAACCTTTGGGCATCGCGCCGAGTAAACAAAACTACCGTCTATGTTTATCTTGGCTGGCTGTGCTGTGCTGTGCTGTGCTCTGCACTGCTGTGCTGTGCTGCGTTGGTCAAATGGGAGGGAATTTCCCCAAGCCAGCTCCGGCTTGTCATCTATTTTTTCTTCTTATCTTTTCCACCTCTCATTGGCGAGGTCAGTGGCGTTCCCTGCTTGGCGTCGAAAATTCATCACGTTTACCAAGATGAGCGCTAAAGTCCAACTGTCTGTGGACCCCTTGATGTGATTCTTTCCATTCCGGTCTCAACAGGGGATTTAACCGCGAAATGAGTTTGCGCCAAAAGCAAGCCACGATGAATGTGCCACTACTCATAATTCGTGCGGTTTTAATCACCTCATAAACTTCCCTTTCAATTGTTCCGCTGAAATATTTACTCAAATTGCTGCTAGGGTAAATTAAATAGAAAAACAAATAAACATACTTGCATTTGTGCAATTTTTGCTTAAATTTGGACACTGTCAGCTTTTAAAACTGAGTAATTGCGTCTAATTAAATTCTTTTCTGAAAAGAAAATAAAAAAGAAAAGTTGTATTTACAATGAGTTTCCTTTTTCAGAGAAATTTTTTTTTTTTATTTCTTCTTTTGTCCGCCCATCAAATACTTTAAACTTTTTTTCTTGGTGTGTGTGTGTGTGTTTGGATAGATGGTGGGTCATTTTCTCAGTTTGATGTCGGCCTACTTTCTCTCTTTCCTTCTTGCTTTATGGGGAAAAGTAACTTGGACTGCGGGGCAGGAGACGTGCTCTGTGCAAACAACGCTAAGAAAACCATCAGCTCAGCGTCATCTCAGTAGTAGTCCAACATTATCAATTTCTTCTTGTCTGATGCCTTTTCCCATCCACACGCTAGATTAAAGCACTTTCTGTGATAACCAACCCTGATAAGTTGTCGTTTGCTTAATCGCTTTTTTACTCTGTTACACGCCACTGTCACTCATGGCGACTTCCATTTTATAGATCTCTTCAGTTCTCCACTAACAAGTACTAAAAAAAAAAAGCTGAGAAAAAAGTGAGTAAAAATAAAAGTGGATCCCTCATTTTGTTGAAGCCATAACTCCCAAAGAGAGTTTTTTTTTTATGACCGTCAATGATTTAGGTTGCCATCGTGATTTGATTACACAACGGCGCGGGCGCTGTGAGCCAATTTTACTTTCATGCTTGTTGGCTTGTGGGAAGTTGTTATTACTCAGGGTGGCGGGTTCCATCACCCTTATGCCGAAGCGCAAGAACAAGAACTTAGTTTCTCTTTGTCTCTAATTGGATGAGGACAACAACATTTTTATTTGCTGCAGTTTTTCTTCTTTTTCCAACTTAACTGGATTTCTTTTCTGGTTTTTTTGAATGTATAGTTACCGACCGCTGTTATTGTATGAGTTGTTATTGGCAACCTGTGCAGAAGTTTCATCTGCTCAATATTTTCCATCATTCTGTTTTGGTGAGAAAGAAGAGAAAATAGCTTGAATTGCTGCAATTTATTGATTCTTAAGATAGTCATTAATCAATACATTTCTTTCGATTTGTTTTTTCATGGATCTTAACTTAGATTTTAAAAAGCGATGTACGTAGATCTTTATCGAATGTTTTTTAACCTTCCTTTTTTGCCGAAAAATAAGTTTTTGGCAAAAAGAACATGTTTTTTTCTCATTTTGTGCTTTAAAAAAAGTTCCCTTATTACTTTAGGTTTTCATTTATCAATTTGTTTTTGCGTGACAACTAGACTTGTGCGTAACCTTCTTCTCTTTTATGCCTTATGAAGACGTGGAGGACAGATGGCGCAAGTTGTGCTGTGATTTATGAAAAAATCAATGTGCACTCGTATCCTCCTTCGCGACGCGGGTGTTTTTAAAAGGTTTTGAAGCCAGGGAATAAGATATAAAAAAAGAAAAAGGAGATATAAAAAGTAGTATTTTTCCTATTGAAAATTTGAACCGAATAAATGTCCCCCAAAAAAATTAAAAACTATATATAACAAGGGGAAAGAAATTCTTGTCTTTATAAGAAGAAAATGTTGTAAAGTAATATTTTTTTTTTTTTTTTTTCTTTTTCAATCTGTCACTTAAACTTGTTTTTGACATTTCTAGGCAGGCCATGTGTGCGGCGATGACAAAGATCTGGTAAATGGACGACCCACCGGTGCTGTTCGGGTGTCATTTGGCTACATGTCTACGCAAGATGATGCGGATAAACTTCTTAAAATGGTCACCGAGTGTTTTGTTGAGAAATCTGTTGATCCCAAAACGAGTACTATGTTGGTTAATGGAGTTGAATCAAGAAAAAAACCACCGTATTTCTGTGGATGCACTCACGACGTATCTGGGAACGATAATTGTCAAAAAATTCATTTGACAAATATATTTATATATCCTGTGAAGTCTTGTCATGCGTTCGAAGTGAGTCATCAAGTTTTATTAAATTTCAATTTTTTTCTTTCTCTTTCATCAATGCTGGCTTTGTTGCCACCAGATGATAAAGATTTCTTTGGCATTGTGTGAGATGGGTATTTTTGTTTTAATCAATTCTTAATTAGCAGTAGGCTTTTCAAATAAGTCAAAGCTAATTTCCATCATATTTCAAATCTAAACGTATGCACTTTTCAAACAAAGGCACGACTGCTTTTGTTCGGAGTAGTGTTCATATGCCACAAATAGTGCACATTCTTAGTGATTAGAGTTGAAAAATGCTTTTTGACAGCATTTGTAACGCCGTTTCAGCTGCTTGTGCCATCCAAATTGATGATAATTGAAGTAACGACTGTCGTTTTATTACAGGTATCTTCATGGACGATTGGCAAACGGGGTTTTCTTTATGACCGGGAGTGGGTTGTAGTCAATGCAAACGGCGTGACACTTACTCAAAAAAGAGAACCGAGACTTTGTTTCATTCGGCCAGAAATAGATTTGGAAAATAAATTACTGCATTTGCACTCTGATGGTACGTAATAAGTTTTAAGTAAGTAATTTAATAGAAAATAATTTTTTTTTATTCGTGTATGAATGAAAAAGTCAAAATTACAATGACATTTTACAAAAGCAATAGAAAACTGTCAAGTTTTTTAAGTGTTCATGTTTTCTAAAAAAATTATCTCATGCTATAAAACAAGCCCGATTATTTGGTTCAAAAATACATTGTAAAATATATAATATGCATTAATTTGTACAATAAATAATGCATTATTTTGTACAATAAATAATGCATTATTTTGTACAATAAATAATGCATTATTTTGTACAATAAATAATGCATTAATTTGTACAATAAATAATGCATTTCATAAAGCAATTGAAATAAATGTATTTTGGCTATGCATTTGCAATTACAGTTGAACCTTGTTATAACGAACCGCGATATATTTTGTTATAATAAATTTTTTTTAATGACTTGGTTGGTTAGCCATAGAACCCCATGTTAAAAAATTTCAATATAACAAATTTTGATATAACGAATTATTTGTTATAAAGCGCAAGATATTATGAACACTATAATATCCACAAGCCCTTGTTATAACAAATTTTGAAAATGAATCACATGACTCATTTGTTCACATGCATTGTGCTAGAAGATTTGATTTTTTAAATTAATAAAAATGGAAATTTACACTTTTAAAAATACTGTAAAAACTTAAATTCAAACAATAATCACGATGCGTATGAATAAATACTGATTTTCATAGTAAAAATAAATTTGTTTTTAGCTACACAGCTGAAAAAAATTTAGTACTGCGGTTTTTTACAATGAACTTTTGTTATAACGAACAGATTTCTCAGTCCCTTGCGATTCGTTATAACGAGGTTCGACTGTCTAAACAATAGTACTGTATTATCATTTAAAAATCAATATCATGCTAAAATGTACTACAAAATGCATTTCCGCGCAATGCTTTACATTTCACAATACATTGTGTTCCATTAAAATGTATTTTTGAACCATATGGGCCTATACTTTACTTGCATTTATTGCTAATCCTGAGCGTTTTCTTAATCAACAAACACTCATTAATTGTGGTTTTTCTTTGAATTTTTATTACTTCGGCTCATTAGTAAAACGATGACCACTAATTGGAAAGTTACACAAATATAAATATTTAGTGATGGTTCAATAGCGAGTCATTCATAATCATTTATGTCAGTGCGCAGTAAGTCATCATTAAATGAGTGAGAAGGATGACAATAACCCACCTACTCCTTTAGATTTTATTGCTTTAAAGTTTAGATAAAATTAACGACATATTAAAGTGCGGTTTGTTTGTTGTTCGTATTACAATAAGATATTAGGCACTAGGTTAATGTTTTTTTTTTTACCCCCATTTCAATTTTTTCCGTTTACTCGTCGCTGGTTAATTTGAATTGGGTCATGCTTTGTTGGTAGGTTAATTTGCTTCCTCATCAACGAATTTCGTGTGGCTGCATCTAGTTCTGTGATGTTTTCCAGACTTAGCTGCAGCTTCACATTACGTTCGCTTACTGGAATTAGGCGCTCGCAGCTATTTTCATGTCGTTTCATGTCAACGCAATCATTAGCCATGCATAAAGACGTGAGGAAAGAATTGGAAGCTACCAAAAAAAAAATAGTGTTGTAACATTGTGTATTTTTGCTGTCTCATCTAGATAGTAAATAAAAAAAATAACAAAAAAGTCTCTACAGCAAATAACTCACTAATAATAAAAAAAAATGAATTTATGTTATATAGCAGTGAGTGTGCAATAAATTTCTAAAAGAACTCAGAATTTTCCGCACCATTTGAAAAATAAATAAATGAATAAAATTTAAAAAAGATATAAAAAAAAATTAGACATTCTACTTCAAATTTTGGAATTAGTTTCTATAATTCTCTTAATGTTATTTTGCAAAGAAAAAGACATCCATAATCTGCTGAAAGCTCAATCGTACTTATCTTGCTGATGGCTTTGTGGTTTCAATTCCTTTTTTCATTTTTCATTTTTTTTTGTTTTGCTTCTGGTCGTTGTATTGGCATTTGCTCTGCACTCTGCAGTGCTTCTAGAAAAATGTAATGTCATCTAAGGCTAAGAAAAACAAGAGCAATAACATTTTTTTCAATGTTTTTTTTTCTTTATATATATATTTTAACTGTCATAATGGTTTTTGTTTTTATTTTTCCTCACAAGATTTTTCTTCCATTTCGGTTTCCATAGAAGTAACTGAGAATTCATCGAGTAATATCCGCCGAAGCAACTCTAAAGTTTGTGGAGACAGGTAATTTCACTTTAAATTACTGATAATTGATTGATTTTTAGCGTATCACAAACCGGTATGTTATCAATGTTTGATTATTTTTGCTTGATACTAATGCTCGGTCAATCCATCGCCCATTACCGCGTTGTGAGTGCCTAGGCTCATAAATGAGGCTTTTCTCCCCGCTAATGTTTGTTCGCAATGTCTTTCACCGTGTTATTTCATCTAGAATCTAACATAAGAATGTTGCGGCTCCACTTTGCTCTCTTCTACTACGATTCCCAGATGAGCCACTTGAACTCGGAGCAAGAGCAAGGAGTAATTATTTTTCATCCCTCTGCGTTTTTGTGACAATCAGAAGCAGGAAAGGCATGGCAGCACTAAAAGTCGATGGTCTTGGAACTTGGTTGTCTCTTTTTCTTTTAATTTGAAAACCGCAATCATTAAAAGAAAAAAAATCCGATAATTAATCATTTTAGCATTGAAAAAGAAAAAAAAAATTAAAGTGCTTTTATTCGATTTGTTTAAACTGCATTAAAAAGCGTATTTTTTTTTTAGTGGGGACGGGAGCTTATTAAATCAGCAAATAAATGGGCAGATTAAAATTAATATTGAAAAGTTGACAATATTTTTTTCGAGCGAAAACGAATAAAGTTTACAGCTTGTAGTCAGACGATGTGCTGATTTATGAGTTTGAGTTGAATCTCATCCGCATTAATATGGTCTCCGATATTGATTACATGTAGAAGAAATTATCATAAAGATATTTTTTCCCTAGATATCTGACTAAACGACAAGCTGAAAACATGATTCGAGAAAACGAACGGTATTTTTTTTTTTTTTTTTTTTTTTTTTTTTTGATTATTCGTGCGATGCAGAATGCCGATTAGAAAGTTGGGATGGGATAAGAGCATCAGAATGTTTTGGATGATTGCCAGGTAGGCATCGTCTTCGGTCCACTTCCATTTATGACAGGACTGAGTGCAGGCAAGTCCTGAAACACGTTTGACATTTAGTATGGAATTTCCAAGGATTTATGCCGAGATTAGAGTCGCCAACGGGTTGTCGTTGCTCCGCGTTTCAGAGAGAGAGAGAGAAAGTGAGCGCTGCATTTCACGTATGTGAGTGTCCCCTGGAGCGATCCAGTCCCTTTCCTTTGCCTGCACGACATCCTCCACCTCATCTCAGCGTATACCGCAGGGCCCTTTGCGGCTGGGCTAGAGCTGAGCTTTTCCCAATTTGCATGATGCGAGAGACTTTGGGGTCCGTATGCAGGAAGCGGCTTTCTTCCCTCCAGTTATTAAATTACGGTTAGAACATAATAGAGTTGTAAAGATCCCTGAGCAGCGGCATGAAGAGGAAACGTGATCTCGGGAACAGCGAGCGCGGCAACTGCCTTTTGCACAATAGTGCGCCATAACTAATGATTATCAACGTTAAGCTCGAGGCACTGATACGGGCGAGGTCGCGGTTGATGATCGACGCTGCTTAAAACTGCAAGAAAACTTTTTCCTAATTTTTTTTTTTCTCTCTCAACATGAGTGGAAAAAATTGAAAGAGGAGAGAAAGAAGATACCTCGAAGGCGACTGCTGTTTTTATTTTTTTGTATGTGTTTTTTTTTTTTTTTTTTTGTTTTTTTTTTTTTTTTAGTTTTTTTTTTTTTTTTTGTTTT
>JAQFXT010001515.1:0-17125 GCA_034683725.1 Strigamia crassipes | reverse complement strand
AAATTACCGGATTGGCTACGCTATTTTTCGATATAGCGTAAGCTCCGTTAGACTTATGAGTTTTCCGCTATAGTTATAGGCGTAACGGGGGTTTTTATAACGTAAAAGTACATGGCACAAACTGCCCCACCCCACATCGTCTGCTTTTACTCCGCAACACAATTTCTGCATCTCATTTACGTTTTTCTAAACTTTTCCATCCGCCGCGTTGTGTGGTGACATAAAACAAACAATATAGCAACGCTGCTGGCACTTCCCACATTTGCATGACAGAAATGGCGCCGGGCGCGGGAGATGGACGGGTGTGTCAAAGGCCATGAAATTGACTGCATCCGACGAAAATGGTAGAAATTTGCGGCGCGGTATTTTGCCCGCTGCAACAACACGAGGCAAAATAGCGGCGTTCCTTTACGCGCTCCTTCGTTTGAATCCAAATGGGTGGGCGGGTCGTTTCCGCACCACCGACGCCAAAGGAGCCGTCAATAATCCGCGCGTGTACGAAGCAATCATGCGCGAGTGACACACGCCTATGCCAACTTTTGAACCGCAATTTTCATCCGTTTCTCACCTGTTTTTTAAAAAAAAAAAAAAAAAAAAAATTCAAGATGGAGACGGGAGTAATTTAATATTAATTTTTTTTTTTTTTTTTTTTTTTTTTTTTTTTTGTTGGATCCATTTTCGGGGGTTTTCGGTCTCCCTGCGGCCACTTAAGGAGCGTGGGGCGCGGGAAAATAATTGGCGAGGTGTTTCCGGTTAGTGCGAGTGCACCTGTCGGCAAGCGAGGTTCTTAATTGGGGCGTCTCCGTTTCGCTGTCAGGTGCAATATGAGAAGTGGCTGCGAGCATGCACTGCAGTGTTATTAATAAACGTGGCTGTTGCTTAAATGGCGCCAATTAATAGGATTTTCGCGAGCGGGAGCGGTCTTAAGGTGGTAACTTGGTTCAGTGAATTTTTTTTTTTTTTGAATTTTTTTTTTTTTTTGAATTTTTTTTTTTAAGAGATATTTTCTGCGAGTTTGTTAATGGGGAGGGGGTGTGTTTTTCTGTCGTGTAATCTGGAATTAAATTGCGTTTAATCTGGAGGTTGAATTTGAGTAGTCTGTTGGGGATTTTTTTCAAGTTGTTTTCGGCTAAATTAGGGATAGATGTGGGTAATGATGAAGGATTTTTGGTGTTTGGTGTGTTAGAATTGGGTAAAATGGTGATTAAAGGAGTGGTTTTTTGGTGAGGAAAGGAAAGAAATGGGTAAATATTGTAATGGGATGACCGATTTTGGTGTGGAAATGTTAGGACTGCGTGTAAAATGATGATAAAACGGAGTTTTTTTGGTGAGAAAATGTAAAAAATGCGTTAAATGATGATAAAACGGAGAATTTTTGGTGAGAAAATGTAAGAAATGAGTAAAATTATGATAAAACGAAGGAATTTTAAGCGTGGAAACGTTAGTAATGAGTAAATAATAACAAAACGTGCGAGTATTATTGTGATAACGTTGAATTGCGTGTAAAATGATTATAAACGGAAGATTTTTGCTGAGAAAACGAAAGAAATGCGTAAAATTATAATAAAACAAGCGATTTCTAATGTAAAAACGTAAGAAATGCGTAAAATTATAATAAAACAAGCGATTTTAAACGTAGAAACGTTAGAAATGCGTAAAATGATAATCAAACGAGCAAATATTACGGTGGAAACGTTAGAAATGCGTAAAATAATAATCAAACAAGCGATTTCTGACGTGGAAACGTAAGAAATACGTAAAATTATAATGAAACAAGCTATTTTAAACGTAGAAACGTTAGAAATGCGTAAAATGATAATCAAACGAGCAAATATTACGGTGGAAACGTTAGAAATGCGTAAAATAATAATCAAACAAGCGATTTCTGACGTGGAAACGTAAGAAATACGTAAAATTATAATGAAACAAGCTATTTTAAACGTAGAAACGTTAGAAATGCGTAAAATGATAATCAAACGAGCAAATACTACGGTGGAAACGTTAGAAATGCGTGCAAAGCGTGCGATTTTTGCTGTGGAAACGTAAGAAAAGCTTAAAATGATAAATCGCGCGATTTTAGAGGTTTAACTTATATACATTGAAGTTATCTATTACACATCTTTTGTTCACTTTCAATTTGTGACTTGATGTTTAATCATCCAAAACAAAAAACGCAAGTCACCGTGATAAAGCGAATAACTCGAGAATATTAAAAAAATTAAATTAAAAATTAAAATTATTATTTGGAGTTTTTGATTTTGTTTTGCAAATAAACGTTTTAGTAATTAAAAATGATAATAAAACGAACGAATATTACTATAAAAACGTTAAGTAAAATCGTATATAATGCTGAGATAACGTAAGAAATGCGAAAAATGATAATAAAACGAACGCATATTACTATAAAAACGTTAAATAAAAGCGTTTATAATGCTGAGCTAACGTTAGAAATGCGTAAAATAATAATAAAACGTACGAATATTACTGTGAAAACGTTAGAAATGCATAAAATAATAATAAAAAGTGCGAATATTACTGTGGAAACGTTAGAAATGCGTAAAATAATAAAACGTGTGATTATTACTGTGGATTACGTTATAAAAACGTGTAAAATGATAATAAAACGAATGATTTTTGCTGAGAAAACGGAAGAAATGCGTTAAATAATATAAAACGTACGAATATTACTGTGGAAACGTTAGAAATGCGTAAAATAATAATAAAACGTGTGATTATTACTGCAAAAACGTTAGAAATTCGTGTAAAATAATGATAAAACGAATAATTTTTGCTGAGGAAACGGAAGAAATGCGTAGAATAATAATAAAACGTACGAATATTACTGTGGAAACGTTAGAAATGCGTAAAATAATAATAAAACGTACGAATATTACTGTGGAAACGTTAGAAATGCGTAAAATAATAATAAAACGTGTGATTATTACAGTAAAAACGTTAGAAATTCGTGTAAAATAATGATAAAACGAATGATTTTTGCAGAAAAAACGGAAGAAATGCATAAAACGACAATAAAAACGAGCGATTTTAAGCGTGGAAACGTTAATAATGCGTAAAACAATAATAAAACGTGCGAATATTACTGTGGAAACGTTACATAAGCACTTTTTATAGCTATAACAAAATGGCTGCTCGTTCCTTGTTAACAAAAAAAAAAATAAAAATAAAAATTATGTATTATATCTCAGTTCATTATCCGATTAAATAAACAAAATAAACGAAGAGGGGAAGGAAATCAACCAACCGGAAACAAATTGATACAAACTACAATCGGAAACGGAAATAGCCCTTTCCGAAATAACATTCGTGCGAGACAAATCTCCGGAAATTCCACTTAATAGCAAACGTCGCCTAGCAACAACACGCAACACGCCATGTTGTTGTGTAATAATAATAACGTTTCGTGCGATGACATCACACATCGAACGCGCGAAAAAAAAAAAAAAAAAAAAAAAAAATTCAACAATGCACACTCGGGCCACGTGATTACGAGTGACAAATCACGGTCATAAATCACCTACAAAGAGAAGGCGCGCGTTCCATTCCAATCCTTCAGTCTCATTAATTCTCGAAACGCTGCGCGTCGAGCGCAAAAGAGAAGAAAAGTTGAAAAAAGCGAAAAAGACCCCGGATTTGCTCAGGGGCTCCCGAGTTTCCCACGCGGATCACGCGCAAATCCCGCGCCGACATCTCGCGTTCGCCGCCCTCGCTTATAAATTTGCATCATAAATAAGACGGGGATCAGTGGCTGCCCCCTACTGGCATACCCGAGAGACGCGCCTCAGACGCTGCGCATCATCCGACCAATCGAACACGCAAATGATATCACCCTATCTTATCTCGACTCCCCACCACATCCCCCCGACCTCACTTTCAGCACCCACAATCCTTGGGCCCCCTGCAGAAGCGGATTTATGGGTCCTCGCAGTTGCAGGGGCCCGTGAATAAGAAAAAAAAAATTTTTTCAAAAAATAATGATAATAAAGTATTTAAATTAGGGCCCTGGAAAAGTTTGCAAAAAGGGCCCCAGATTGTAAATTCACCCGAGGGGCCCCAAAGACACTAGCGCCTAGGTCCAGGGGCCCCAGAAATAAAAATATGGGAACAATGTGTAAGCTAAGTATGTTGGGGGGAGAGGGGAGAGGGGGGAGGGCACTCGAGAGGTAGCCAATGCTGGAAATCTCGTAAGGGTTAAGATTTTGAATTTCAAAATCCTAGAAATCCACGAAATCCTCTGGAAATCCTAAAAATCCATGAAATCTTCTAAATTGTTGCAAAAATTGTAGCAAAATCAAGCAAAATCTATAAAGAAATCCGCCTGAAATCTTCAAATCCACAGCAAACTCCAAAAATCTTTAGCAAATCTCTGAAATGTAAGAAATCCCAGAAACCTTAGAAATCTTGGAAATCCATAAAATCTTGAAAATCCATAAAATCAATCAAAATCTTTAAGAAATCCGCCTGAAATCCTAAAAAATCCTCCTCAAATCCTGAGAAATCCATCTGAAACCCTGAAATCTTCAGGATTTCAACAAGATTTCAAAATCTCATACGCGATTTTTGCAATTAGCTACTACCTCGATCGCAAGGGCCCCAAAATTCCAAAAAAAATCCCCAACCCCCCCCCCCCCCCCCCAAAAAAAAAATACAGTATTTAAATTAAAACCCCGAAAAAGGTAGACTGTAAATCCACCTCTGGGCCCCCAAATTCACCAACGCCTAGGTCCAGAGGCCCCAAAAATAAAAATATACAAAAAATGTCTAAGTTAAGTATGCAAAAAAGACCCAACAAGTATCTTGAAGGGGGCCCAACAAGTATCTTGAAGGGGCCCAACAAGTATCTTGAAGGGCCCCAAAAAACATCTTAAAGTGGCCAAACAAGTATCTTGAAGGGGGCCCAAACAACAATCTTGAATGGGTCCCAAATAGTATCTTAAAGGGGCCCAACAAGTATCTGGAAGGGCCCCAACGCATCAAGGCCCAAATAGTCAAAATCCATCATTATAAAACAAAAAAAAAACCAAACAACAAACAAAACAATAAAAAAATCTCACAAATGTGCGCACCAGACATGCGCACCACCTTTAAATTCAACAATACAATTAAAACCAACAAAAACAAAACAAAAACAATAAAACACATCAAATAAAACCAATCAATAATTTTCCTTCATTTAAAAAAAAAAAAAAAAAAACCCAAAATTTCATAAAATTGGCACCAATTCCAAAAATTCCCACTCCCCATCCACCAAACCCCAATTATTTTATTACTTCCGGTTCCCTAACACCCCCCCCCCCTGCCACCATGATATAGTCAAAACTGCATGATCAATTTATCTCCCCCTTTGCCTTCATCCATTTAGTCGTCATCTTCATTCTCCCGCGAGTCCCCAGCAACGCTGATTGCTCTGTTGTCGGCGTATAGCACGGCTGACGTCACCTGCGTTTCACTCGTTCCCAAGGGCCCGTTGGTTTCCATCTTCCGCGTTGACGTTGACCAGGCTGAAGTGAGGGAGAGATAAGAGCGAGCGAGAGCGCACGCACGCTAGATTGCATTAACATGGCTAATTCTGCATTGTTTCGTTATAGCGAGGTTGCGCGTTCGTCCTAATGCAATCACGGGGTCTCGCGCTGAGGCGTTGCAGCCGTGATTACATTAGCAAGGGGTGGCGACCAGAGGGCGCCTCTTCGCTATAACCAAACAACAAAGAAAAGCCGTTGCCAAGGTGACCGTCGACCAATCTTAGCAAACACGCGCAACGCGCAATCTCGAAAATGGCCGCCCCCGAACGAGACACAACGAGAAAAGACTTACAACCAACCATTTTATATCTTTAAGATCGAGAAAGAAAAATTTAAAATATAAAATTTTACATGGTTTTACAATTTTTTTAAATTTACACACATAAATGGCGCTCTATAAAAAAATTTTTAAAAAAAAATTCAAAATGGTGGATTTAACGATTTAATTAAAAAATTCAAAATTCAAAAAACTAACGCCGCCATTGCTTGAAATGATTGAAAATTAATAATAAAAATAAAAATTATTAATTATTTTTTTTATTTTATTTATTTTTGCCGTTAGACAGCACGAGGAACTTGGATTTTTTTTTTTTTTCTGAGAGATGAAGAGCGTTTCACAAACACATCACCATGGCAACAGTTAACGTCCGCTTGATCGAGTCACTGGTCCATCACTCTTTGAGCAGACAAAGTCACTTAAAAAAAGAGAGAAATTGGTCTCGAGCTAGAGAGAGTTTTTTTTTTTTTTTTTTGGTGATTTTAAAGCTGCAATGACACCGTTAGTTGTTGTTAGTTTTCTCACTAGATGGCGATGGTTATTTTTTTTATCTTTTTTTTTTTTATTTTTTTTTTTTGCTCGAGTTTTTTGGATTTTTCGGACTAACGGAAACAAGGTTGAGAATTGAAAATGAAAAACAATAAACCTGAGTGAGGTTTCAGGTGCCTAGAGGTCGAATTTCGGTGTGCTGGGTCTCCTTATGTCGTCTTAGGTCCACCTTGCGTTGAAACGCTCGTCCACAGACATCACATGCGAATGGTTTGAAACCGGTGTGTTTGCGACTGTGTGTGATGAGATTGGACGATTGACTAAACGCCTTGCCACATACCGCACATTTATGTGGTTTTTCACCTAGAAATAACAATATTGAGAGCGTTATGAATATTGTAACGAAAAAATTATTCGTGGAACCCCCAAAAATTATATTATCAAATTTTTTTTTTTAGAAATTTTAAAGTGCAGGGCCCCCGAGTTATTAGTGGGGCCCTAAACAAATCATAGCAGAGAAATTATTAGTGGGGCCCACAAAAATTATATTATCAATTTTTTTTGGAAATTTGAAAGTGCGAGGCCCCTCAAAAGACGGAAAGAATTATTAGTGGGGCCCTAAACAAATTATAGCAGAGAAATAAAGTTCGGGGCCCCTCAGATTACGGATCAAGTTATTAGTGGGGCCCCCAAAAATTATATTATCAACTTTTTTTTTAGAAATTTAAAAGTGCGGGGCCCCTTAAAGGGCGGAAAGAATTATTAGTGGGGTTCTAAACAAATTATAGCAGAGAAATTATTAGTGGGGTTCCAAAAAAGTGCAGGGTCCCTCAGAGTGCAGGTCAATTTATTAGTAGGGCCCAGAAAAATTATATTATCAATTTTTTTTTTAGAAATTTGAAAGTGCAAGACCCTTTGAGCATGGAAAGAATTATTAATGGGGCCCTAAACAAATTATAGCAGAGAAATTATTAGTGGGGCACCCAATAAAGTGCGGGGCCCCTCAGAGTACGGAACAAGTTATTAGTGGGGTCCCCAAAAATTATATTATCAACTTTTCTTAGAAATTTGAAAGTTCAGGGCCCCTCTGAGCACGGAAAGAGTTATTAGTGGGCCCCAAATAAATTACAGCAGAAAAAATTATTAGTGGGGCCCAAACTAATCATAGCAGAAAAAATTATTTCCTAGAAATGTGAAAATGTGTGGAAGGGCCCTCCTAAGCGCGCAAAAAATTATTCGGGGGCCCTAAAATTTTCTTAAAAATTTAAAAAGTGCAGGGCCCCTCTGAGCGAGATGAAAGTTACCGATTAATAAGCCTCAAAAAAATGCGGGGTCCCTTTCACCGCGGAGAAAGTTATTAATGGGGCCCAAAACTTTACATTTAGAAATTTTATTAGAAATTAAATTGCGTGGCCCCTCTGAATCCGAAAAAAGTTATTAGTGGGGCCCCAAAAAATTATACAATCAAATTCTCTTGAATATTTAAAGAGTAGGGCCCCTCTGAGCGTGGAAAAAGTTATTAGTAAGGCCCCGAAAAAGTATACAATCAAATTTCCTTGTAAATTTAAAATGCGGGGCCCCTCTGATCATGTTTACAAGTGCTAATTCTTACGTTGCGTTAATTCTTTATTGAGTGCGCCTATTTCACGCATCTCTAGCTTTCTGCAGCTTTTGTTTATTGATTTTTCGCATTCACGGGTTAAAACTGGTGGTTAGATTAGGTTATACTGAGAATTTAGTTACGTTTGAAATTGGTTTAGTGGTCCTCATACCAGCTGCATTATCAGAAACACTATCCCCCAAACAGTAGCAATCTGCCACGATCCATACAGCGACTCTAATCCATCCAAATAATGCCATTAAAAGCGGACACACTACACAAAGCAAATTGTATTTACGCATTATACAAAAGAAGGATTAACATTTTTGACTAAAATATAGCACCATACCAAACACTTTAAAATATCTCACGGGCCCCCGACAAAAAAAGTGCTGTATAACACTGTGGGCCCCAATTTTCTGTAGAATGGATCAGAGAGGCCCCGCACTTAAATTTCCAAGAAAATTTGATAATATAATTTTTTGGGGCCCTACTAATAACTTTCCACGCTCAGAGGGGCCCGCACTTTAAATCCCCAAGAAAATTTGATAATATAATTTTTTGGGGCCCTACTAATAACTTTCCACGCTCAGAGGGGCCCGACTTTAAATTCCCAAGAAAATTTGATAAAATATAGTTTTTGGGGCCCCACTAATAACTTTTTTCTGATTCAGAAAAACCCCATAATTTAATTTCTAATAAAATTTGAAAATATAAAGTTTTGGGTCCCAGTAATAACTTTCTCCGCGCTGAGAGGGACCCCGCACTTTTTTTGAACCCATTAATACGGTAACTCAAAAGGACCCCGCGCTTTCAAATTTCTAAGATATTTTCGGGCCCCACGAAGAATTTTCTCCATGCCCACACTATCACATTTCTAAGAAAATTTGGTGCCCCTATAATAATTTTTTCTGCTATAATTAATTTGGGGCCCCAACTAACAATTTTTTCTACCATAATTTATTTGGGCATCACTAACAACGGAGCCCCGCACTTACAAATTTCTAAAAAAAATTTAATAATACAATATGTGGGGCCTCCTAATAACTTGTCCCCAATTTTGTGTGGGGGCCCCGTATTGTGTGGATTAAGAATGTGCCAAATTGGGGCCCCACGGTCAAAAAAAAATCACATGGGGCTCTCCAATCATGGGCCCCGTCGACATTGAAGTTGGGGCCCCTGTTCCGTGGTCACGTGTGAGGGGCCCCACGCCAACTTAGCAACTCAATACAAATTTTCCATTGGAAAACTATGCAAACTTAACGTCGCTTAGGACTTAATCCGATTGAGAAAACGCGCTTTTCTCAGTTAAATTGGTCGAAATTTTGTGTCGAGCACAACCAATCTCGAGGCGGAGCTTTAAGACGAAGAAAGGCAAATGAATAAGACGGCAGTTGAAGGAAGGAGTGTGTGTGGGGATGCGGGGAGGTGAAAGCGCGTTCATTTATGCATCCGCCCGCCCGAGGAATTCATCAGTGCTTGATCTCGTGCAAAGCCGCCTGATTACAACAGGTAATTGAAATGCCCAACGCTACGTAAACGCCGCAACTGCACGTGATTAAACGTCCGTGTGCTCGGCTGACTCGCTTAATGCCGAATAAAAGAGGCGCACGAGCAGTACGCGGCGACCCCGACACAACAACCTCTCTGCAGAACCTCGATTCACCGCCCCCCCTTTCCCCCCCGCACTAAAAAAAAATAAAAGAAAACCCTCGGATGGATATTCGAATAACAAATCGTCCAAATTGGAAAAAACGACGAAAATAAAATGATTTTCCGTGCGGGAGACGCGCGCGCTTCGTTATAACGAGGTCGCGCTCTTCCATATGCACGTTCCCAATTACCCGGCATAAAATTGGCAGCAAGTACTCGCAGCGTCTCATCCGACTAATTCAGCCCGTTCAAGAAAAAGCGACAATTAACGAACGCGGCGAAAATGCGCGTGGAATTACGAGTGCGCGTTTTGGTATGTGGTAGACGAGTTTTTTCGTCTTCCCGATTCGGCGCATGTATGCGAATTAAAAGTGTCGCGTTTTGTCGTTTATTAAGCGCCTACCGCATGCAAATTATCAGTATAAAAGCGTTGGATTATGAGGGCATCCCCGGGCACTCGTTGGTGAACGACGAGGACGATGAGCGGATGTTAATACTTGAAAATGAGCATGCGGAATGCCGCAAACGAACGACAATCATCATCACGATGACATGACACGAAGAAGGAACGAAAAAAGAGCTGCAAACGAGTCGCCCGAGATTGCGTTTAATTTACATCGCAGCGGGTAGCTTCGTAAAACAGATGCTTTTGGTACCACATACGTCCCGACTGATGCAAACCGTACACAAGGTATTGTTCAACTTCTGGTACCACATACGCCCCGACTGATGCAAACCGCACACAGGTTATCGTTCAACTTCTGGTACCACATATGTCCCGACTGATGCAAACCGTACACAGGGTATCGTTCAGCCGGTAGCTTCGTAAAACCAATGCTTTTGGTACCACGTACGCCCAAACTGATGCAAACCATACACAGGTTACCATTCAACTCCTGGTACCACATACGTCCCGACTAATGCAAACCGTACACAGAGTATCAATCAACTTCTGGTACCACATAAGCCTCGACTGATGCAAACTGTACTCAGGGTATCGTTCAACTTCTGGTACCACATACGCCCCGACTAATGCAAACCGTGTACAAGGTATCGTTCAACTTCTGGTACCACATACGTCCCGATTAATGCAAACCGAACTGAAGGTATCATTCAACTTCTGGTACCACATACGCCCCGACTAATGCAAACCGTACACAAGGTATCGTTTAACTTCTGGTACCACATACGCCCTGACTGATGCAAACCGTACACAAAGTATCATTCAACTACCGGTACCATATACGCCTCGACTGATGCAAATAATACACAGGGTATTTTACAACTTCAGATACAACTTCTGGTACCACATACGCCCCGACTATGGCAAACCGTACACACGGTATCGTTCAACTTCTGGTACCACATACGTCCCGACTGAAGCAAACCGTACACAGGGTATGGTTCAGTCGGTAGCTTTGTAAAACCAATGCTTTTGGTACCACATACGCCCAGACTGATGCAAACCGTACACACGGTATCGTTCAACTTCTGGTACCACATACGTCCCAACTGATGCAAACCGTACACAGGATATGGTTCAGTCGGTAGCTTTGTAAAACCAATGCTTTTGGTACCACATACGCCCAGACTGATGCAAACCGTACACAGGGTATCGTTCAACTTCTGGTACCACATACGCCCCGACTGATGCAAACCATACAGCGATTTCGTTAGCGTTTCATTACTGCGGTGCGATCTGAAGGGTTTTGCAATTTATCATTTATCACGACTCCGGTTGAATTATTTAAAAGTTTAACAAGCGACGTTCCGATTAACGCAAAAATTGTTTGTCCAGATTGGCGAATCAGATCCCCCGGTCAGTGATTTGCCTGCAACACTACTTAGGAACTCAAAGGGTTCAGCATCAATTTGCATGCGAGACATGCGGGTCGATCAGTGCGCGCGTTGGCATTCGGGCTCATCAGCTGCGCCTTCTCGCGGGAACATCATCTATCAGACGCCGTCATCTGCACGTCACGACTCCCCATTAGCATAGGCATCTGCCCAATCATTCCTCCCTTTCTACAAGACCGGACTAACGAGCGGTGGTAAGTAGGGAGAGGAGGATGATGAGAAGTGTAGGAGAGGAGAGGGGCTGGGGGGGGTCATTCCAGTGAGCCCCGGTTCCCCTTTCGTCGCTCCCACTGGGTGGGCGGAGGGTGGGAGGTGCAGCGAGGTCGAGTCGGCTCTAGTTAAGCATTCATGGAAGTCAACGAGCGGCAAATCGGCTTCGGTCGCGATGGGAGAAAAAAGGTTGGACTTTTGCACGGCGGGTGCAGGCAAAATGCCCGCCCGAATGTGGGCTTTGCGCATCACACGCGCCACTTGAGCCGCTTTCAGCGAAAACAAATGGCTGTCGTTGGTTCGGTTTTGCGAGATTGGGCCACATCACACACGCAACAGAGAATTGTTTTTTTTTTTTTTTTTTTTTTTTTTTTTTTTTTTTTTTTTTTTTTTTTTTTTTTTTTTTTTTCGTTTTTTTTTTTTTTTTTTTGGTTCTTTTGCTGGCACGACTGAGTAAGCAAACGCTCAACATTCGCAAAAATAAACTCGGAAATCGAATTACGGAATTGAAGAAGGAAAAAAAATCAAACTCTTTGAAAATAAAAGGAATATAAAGAAAATGGAATCCCCTGTAAATTGATATTTATAAAAATTTCGTTTGGTGTTTAATGGTTTTTGTGAGTTTGTACGGTATGATTTGGTGGTTTTTTTAAATTTTTTTTATACGGTATGGATTTTAATTAGATTTTTTTTATAACCTTAAAAATTGTTTTACACGTAACAATTTTTTTTTTTTTTTTTTTTTGTAAATTATAAACAAAATTAACGTTGAAAGTTCTAAAAAACGCTATAGGTTATAAAAATACACTGTAGGTTACAAAATACGCTATAAACCGTTGAAAAATTATAAAATAAACGTTATTAAACGTTGAAAATTTTTTTAAAAACGTTATAAAACGTTGAAAAGTTTTCAAAAACGTTATAAAACGTTAAAAGTTATGGAAATAAAATGTTCAAAATTATTTTTCAAAAACATTATAAAAAGTTATAAAACGTAAAAAAGTTTTAAAAAAAAGGGTATAAAAAAAATTATAAAACGTTAAATAGTTATAAAAACCCGTTATAAAACGCTAAGAAGTTATAAAAATACATTATAAACGTTATAAACGTTACAAAACGTTGTAAATCGTTACAAAACGTTATAAAACGTTATAAAACGTTAGAAATCGTTAGAAATCGTTATAAAACGTTATTAATCCTTATAAAACGTTATAAATCGTTATAAAACGTTATAAATCGTTATAAAACGTTATAAATCGTTATAAAACGTTATAAATCGTTATAAAACGTTATAAATCGTTATAAAACATTATAAATAGTAATAAATCGCTATAAAACGTTATAAATCGTTATAAACCATTACAAATCGTTATAAAAATTACAAAAAATTACAAAACACCAACGCTAAATCCAAAACTTAAATTCCCTACCGTAACAAAAAAAAAAAAAAAAAAAAAAAAACCACTCAATCTCATTACCCTACACTAAAACTCCCCACCCCGTTCCCTTAACGTACAAATGAAGTCGATCACACCTAACGGCAGGTGTTTGGCCGTCCCGGCAAACGGTGGCGCGCCGAGCCGAGCCGATCCGAGCCGAGCCGAGCCGAGCCCAAAGAAGCGGGTGGTTGGTGGTCGGCGAATTTTAATCTATGAACTTTCACAAATGGCTAGGGTAATAGGATTAGAGCCATCACACTGCCGCTCGCCCGCATCTGAGGCCCAGCATACAAACGGGCTGATTACGCGCCCGTGCACCACACATGCCGCTCCACCCCTACACGTCCATGATAGAAATATCAAATATTAAAAACCTAATATCAATTTAGCGAGGAGGGGCGGCGCCTGTTGTAAAGCAAAGGGGGTTGTCGGGGGGTGAAACGAAAGAGAGAATGAGGGGAGATGAGGGGGTTGAGGGGGGGGCCCCGAATCGGACGCTGCGCTGATGGCTTCTCCATTTACGGCGTTCAATCTTTGGAGCAAGCCGCCTTTGCTTCGTTCTATGGTGGAGTGAGTGGAGTGGTGCTCATGTACTCTATAAAAAGCACCGCCTGCCACACCCTCGGCGCTACTGATTTTACATTATTTGCTATGGGGGTCTCGAAGGCAGCGCGTTTTCGTCCAATGGAATAAAAGCATGCAAAGAGAATCGATTACGAATTACGATGCACATGTCCCGCATTAAACGCCCCTACCTTTCACCGCCATCACTTTTTTTTTTTTTGGGTTTACGAGTAAAGTTTTGGTTATTTTTACGTTATTTTTACGTTATTTTTAAATACTAAATTATTTAATTGTCTATGCGCTATTTTTTTTGTGATTTTGACGATAGATTTCCGTAAATTATAAATGATTGACACGCATAACACTAAAGTTTCGTTATTTTTACGTTATTTTTACGTTATTTTTACGTTATTTTTAAATACAAAATTATTTAATTGTCTATGCGCTATTTTTTTTGTGATTTTGACGATAGATTTCCGTAAATTATAAATGATTGACACATAACACTAAAATTTGGGTATTTGTACGATATTTTTACGTTATTTTTACGTTAGTTAGAGTGGAAATACAAAATTACAAAATTGCCCTCGCGCTATTTTTTTTGCGATTTTGACGAGCGATTTCCGTAAATTTCCGTTTACGAGTAAAGTTTTGGTTATTTTTACGTTATTTTTACGTTATTTTTAAATACTAAATTATTTAATTGTCTATGCGCTATTTTTTTGTGATTTTGACGATAGATTTCCGTAAATTATAAATGATTAACACACATACCACTAACGTTTAATTATCTTTACGTTATTTTTACGTTAATTAGTTACAAAAAATGTCTACGCGCTATTTTTTGCGATTTCCGTAAATTATAAATCATTGACACACATAACACTAAAATTTGGTCATTTTTACGTTATTTTCACGTTAATTACTTACAAAAATTGTCTACACGCTATTTCTTTCTTCCGATTTCCGTAAATTACAAATGATTGACACACACAACACTAATTTCTAATCACAAATATCAAATCCACAAATACTAATTTCAACCGGAAGTTGAAATTCGATGCCCGTGAGAGCCCCCAGAAGAAAAAAAAAAAAACCCCAAAAAAAATAATAATAAAAATAAAAATGAAATCAATTGATTAAGTCAAATGGAGTAAATGCATCGATCATGAGCAAAACTCACGTGAGCAATTGAGATGACAATGTCATGCAACGCGCAACAAAAAGGGAAGGAAAAATGACGTCATCCGTTGTGTGTACAGAAAGAGAAGCGAGGGGGACGACTAAACGATGGCAAATGGCCTCCCACTAATCTAATTTGCCGACAGCGCGTCATTATCGCTCTCCCCTGCCGCCAGGGAACGCTGGGCGCTTTCATGAAAGGGAGGGGAAACGCTTAGAGGTACCACAGGAGACCAGCCGATCGAGAGAAGGTGATTGAATCTGTGTCGAGTTCGACAACCTACTTCCATCGCCCCCACTCCCCCGACACCCCCCCTCCCCCCCCTCCCCCACTTAAAAAGTCTATGAATAAAAAAATATAAAAAAATATCGATTTTTTTATATCGTATCGTCGCGTAGTTTTTGTTTAAATCGATTTTTTGAGGGGAATAACGCCACCTGGTGGATCGAAGAGTTGGAGATATTGAATGCGCAGGGACGGACTTACGTATAAGCAAAATAAGCGGGCCCCGAAAAAAAAAATCTCGTAATAAGCTGCTTCAACGATATAATCGACTAATTTTGTTCGAATCGGAAATATAATATATATTTCTAACTTTGTCTTATTTGGATTTTTTTTGGAGGGGGCCCCAAAAAATTTTGAGTTTAGGGGCCCCGCACATTGATTTATACTTATTATATATAAAAACATAAGAATAAGTGTATTTTTTAGATTTTTTTGGAGGGGCCCCAAAAAATTTTTTTGTAAGGGGCCCCGCATATTGATTTATATTTATTACCGTATATATAAAAAGATAAAAATAAAATGTATTTTTTAGATTTTTTTTGGAAGAGCCCCAAAAAATTTTGTGCTTAGGGACCCCGCAATACCTAAGTCCGCACCTGATTTTTGCGGGAAGTACTTTTCCCTTATAATTATGCTCAGTTTAACGTTATAAATAGCATAAAGAAAAAGTGTATTTTTTAGATTTTTTTAGAGGCCCAAAAAAAATTTGTGCTTAGGAGCCCCGCAATATTTAAGTCCGCGGAAAGTACTTTTCCCTTATAATTATGCTCAATTTTACGTTATAAAATAGCACAAATGTGTGTTTTCACGTACAAGAGGGCACCTTAAAAAAAAAAAAAAATAGTTTTGGGGCCCCACGAGCAAGTTTTAGTAGTTTTGGGGCCCCACTAACAAGTTTTTAGTAGTTTTGGGGCCCCACTAACAAGTTTTTAGTAGTTTTGGAGCCCCACTAACAAGTTTTTAGTAGTTTTGGGGCCCCACTAACCAGTTTTTAATAGTTTTGGGGCCCGACTAACAAGTTTTTAGTAGTTTTGGGGCCCGAGGAACAAGTTGTTATTAGTTTTGGCACATACCTGTATGTATGTACGTGTGTTTCTTCATATCCGACTTCTGATGAAACCTTTTGCCACAATATTGACACGGGTACGGACGCGTGTCCGAGTGTATGAGCAGATGAGTGGACAACGTGGACGACCTTTTGAAACTTTTCCCGCACTGCTTACACTCGAAACTCTTCTCGGCCGAATGAACCGCGCGATGTTGACTCAGGCTGACTTCGTGACCGAACGTCTTGTTGCACAGCTCGCAAGCGAACGGCCGTTTGCCGTTATGCGACCTCCGCGCGTGCACTTCCAGTCCGTGCGGGGTGCTGAACATCTTCTCGCACTTGATGCACGAATACACATCGCCCAACGACAGTTGGTGTCCATTTTGAGCGCCATTTTTCAGCACCAACGACTCCATTTTCGGGCCCTCTCGGTGCAGTCCGTAGAGCGACGGGAACGGCGCGGGCGCCAATGACGTCGGAGGTGGTCCACGTGCGCCGAACAAAAATGCACCACTGTCGTTCAATGATTGATGGGCCTTGTCGAGGGCCGACGATGTGTCGAGTGCCCCGTTTTGCGAGCCATGCGCCCGGCCTAAGAAGCGACTCGTGCCGGACGCATCGTTCGAAAGCGGGGGCATTGGGAACAGGGCATTGGGATCCAAACCGCGATGCCCGAGTTCGGTCGTCCATGTTGTGAAGGCGCTCAGATGAGTGGCGATGGGGAATAACGAACCCTTGTCCAACGATGACCCGTCCAGCAGTTTCGATGATAGATCGCTTTTGCCGCCTGCAAATAAATACAACAAAAATCAAATCAAATCAAATACATCATTATTCATTAACATTTCATTTGAGTGTTTAAAAATCATGATTTACATTTGATGTGTTAAAATCATTGAGTTGAGTGTTAAAATCGTTGATTTCAGTGTTAAAATCGTTGATTTCAGTGTTAAAATCGTTGATTTCAGTGTTAAAATCGT